>ML779162.1:764973-813794 GCA_009831015.1 Picea engelmannii
CTGGAATCACCTGTAGACCGTCCATCTGTGTGCCTCCATGAAAACCGTAGATCTGTGCGCACTCTTTAATCACCATTCCAGACCCCCCCCAACCATTAAAAACATAACAGTCGAGGGGGTCCGGAATCCACTGTCAGCCGTTGATCTACACGCCACTAGATAGACCATCAATCTAAGCACATTCTTTATCCTCCAGGCGCGAATGCAACAAAATCTTAGGCTTAGTGCTTTTTGTGGGTTTTATGCATTGTTTCCCTTGTTTTTGTCTCCATGGGGTTAGGAGAAAACCACTCAGCATAAAAAATCATGAATTTTCCTTTTCCTTTCCTTTCCTTGAAACTAATTTGCAGAAATGAAATATTATTTTCAAGCCAAAATATAACCAGAGTGAAAAAATTTCTAGTCACCAGATGATACTATGAATTATAGGGTTATAACAACTATGATAATAAGTAAAACGATACACACACATATCCAAATAACACATGACATATGCATAATAGATCAAAATTGTCACAACTTTATTATTCCTTTCATCCCATTCAACATAGAAATACAGTATACATTAAGCAAACTATATTCATCAACAACAAAGCTTAATATATTCCTTAGATAATCCCTCAAAAATACAACACACTGTGCAATGACCATCCTTTTAGATCTTAGACATATGATAGACTCAAATTATATTCAGAAGAATTATATAATTACAAAAGGCTCAGAGTGAGCTCGATACCAACAACTTAATATATCTCATCTAACCATCTAATTCTATTTATGATGTCACTGCTTCCTTTTATAGTTTTCTTTGCTTGAGAGATCCATCTCTTTCTGATCTGCTCCACTCATTCTACTGACAAAACTTCTTCACATGCTTTTGGAACCTTCATGTAGTCCACTTATCCTTTTGGAATCAGGGCAATATTAACTGAATCACCAACTCATATTTTATCAACTCCACGATCCCTTGTGTTGTTGGAAATAATGTTTCAAGAAGATTTCCCGATGATTTTTTCTTGATTTCGGTGTGTGTCTTATTTATTTTTGGTGCGCATAAAAAATAAGACCAATGCACATTTGGTAGACTTAAATCTTGATGTGCAATATCAAAAATAATTATGGTTCACACTTCTTTTCATTCTTCGCACATTATCTTAGGCACACGCAAAATTAGAATGAGTGCGCACAACTTCGTTTGTGCTCTCACAAGAAACTTTGGGTGCCAACAACACCCCACCACTATTACTTGGCTCATCCTCGATCCAACAACTTCATAGAATGACCACCTCAATAGACGACATAGTTTTTTTGATTTCCTACACGAACTCCTTAAATTCGCACTTAGGTTCATTAAAGTATCCTTGGAGATCCTACGTAAGATGAACAACCACCTCGGCTTCCACGACTGTGACTTGAGAGGCTGTTAGGTCTGTGTTGTTGAGTTTCTTAATGAGAGGGTCAGAAACATCTTGTGCACCAGGGAGCTATGTAAACAAGGGCAAGGCCTTATCGACCGCAAATGTGATCATATCATACCTATTCTGCTACTCATCCCGAGTTGTAGTGATTTCCTTTGTTTTTAAAAAAATGGATAGCATCGCAACAATGTGCTCTCTGGGGAGTAACAAATTCAGATCTCTCTTTTGTTGGTCGACCTCTAATTCATCTACTGGAACTTGATCATATATTGAAGTTACCTCTAGAAAACCCTGTAAATAGTCCCACAATTTAAAACTTTGATTAACCAATGTGGAAAATGCATGGGCATGAAGTTGGCCATCCTAGATGACTACTTCTGCAAAAGCAATCTATATCTTTATCTTTGTCTCATATGGCGTTATTTGTTGAGTCTGTGCCTGAAGTTTGAGATTTTGGGATTGCAGGACATGCATGTGGCTAACAACCACTATCATTTTATGCAGGGATGAAAGTTTTGGCTGTACACATTCCTACTAATAAACCTAAGAATAAGCCTTGTTAATAGTAGTGACTATTTTGTTATTATCGATGAGGATGGTCACATATTGACCCTGTCTTTCTGAATGTCCAACCACTTCAACAGTGTGTAATTACTGTAAATTTTCTTAGGCCTATTCAACTTCTTGACGCACGTGAGATTCCTATTGTAATTGGGATCTTGTTGCGACATGACTAGAAATTTCTTCATATTGAAGGCATAGTTGGGCCTGCTTGCGACTGATATTTTGGTGGATTTCCCCCAGTTTGTGGACCATGGTAGTGATAAATATTTGTATTTTATATGTAGGAACCTATGACAAGTCTAGTTCTGTCCTTGGCCGAGATGGAAGGGATCACTACGAACAAATCAACACTCAAAAGTCTGCATGGACTTGCTCCCAGAATATCTATGGTTGGATTAGTTGAGGGTGGGAATTCAGGTTGGGATGGCAGAGAAAATTGTTGGCCCATAATATGCATCTTCTACATCATGTCATTTTGGGAGGCTTGTTGTTTGGACAAATACACACAAATCTCCTTCATTAGTTTTGCTACTTTTCGACTTTGAGTGGGAGAACCAACCTCGATTTGATTTTGGGTTTCTCTATGCTGGTTTTTACTAGACCTAGACTGGGGTCTAGAAAAGGATGCGAACAATGTAGCTTCTTATTCAATAGGGTTTGGATGTGGTGGAGGTGAGTGATCTCTTCTAGAACCAAAATCAATTTTGATATGAGTTGCGGCTTGAGTTGTGGATGCCCTGCTTTCTCTTTTTGGCTATTGCAGTTTCTGCATCAGACCCATTGGAATCTTGAAAGTGTTCAATGGAGTTGGGAGACTCCATACTCTTGGGATCTTTTTCTTGGTCCTCTCCAGTGGTCACGACCTTATGTTGTTCATGGAATTTCTTTGTCCTTTAGTTAAAATTTAGATTGCAACTTAGAGAAATGAGGTTGGTATTTGGTTGACCAATTTTTGACTCCCTCTATGATATCCCTCTCTGTAATATAGAAGGGAATCACTGCTTTCATATTACCTATAGTTGTGTGGGGAAAGATTACCATGTTATGTAAATTACATGTAAATCAAAGATGATGCTCATACATGTCGAAGATGTGGGATAGGATGCAAAATCTCTCGACATAAGCATTGATCAACTGTGTATACCATTGATGGACGCCTTTAGAAATGGTATCCCGGGCCTCTGCATTCTTGGAATGCTGGAGCGTTAAGAACTGGGGAGCGAGAAATGAGGGGCCAATATCCATGTCGATTTCAAAGTTGGGGGGTGGCTTCTTGTTGGTTTAGATATTTCTTTCACTTCTTGGGATGACCTAGGTTCAGATCTCAACAGGTTTCCAAAAAATCCCTCTAAAACTATCGACCCTCCCAATAAACCAAAAGGAAACATAGTGCACAGGGTTCACCGTGCATTCTCACCCAAGATAGATTTATGGGTGACTACAATACTCAGATGTTTGCAGTCTAGGAATGAGTGGGGCTCTGGGAGTGTATTTCTTCTTCTTCATGCATTAATCTTACTAATGATTTAAGTATTACTAAGATTCATTCATCTTTGCTTCATGAATGCATGCTAATACATATAGCTTAACCATTCATTCACAAACTAATTATTGACAGAAAGTAAACATTCAAGAAAAATCACACAGAACCCAAGTTTTACCGTGGTTCACCCCCTCTGAACTACGTCCACAAAGATTTGGATTCTTTTCTCTTTTATTTAGTCTATTGTAAAATATGGCATTGTGCGCATTACATCTTCAATAATACAATCATGATAAGTTTAATGACTCTCTATGAGGTGGACTAGATCACACCAGGATCCTCAACATGTGACCCAACCCTCAAAATCTAGCTTACTTGACTCTTCTATCACCTTTTTACAATCATAGTAACGAATATCATCTCACTGAACTTCTTCAACATTGAACTTACAACCATTGAACCTATAACCTATACCTCATAGGATCTTATTTATACTATTTTACAGGCTTATAGTCATTACAGTCTTTGTTCAAAACCCTAACCCTATCGAGGTTAGGTTTCCTTTCTTCTCCTGTTGCATGATGCTTTTCCTCTTGCATGCTAGTTTTCCCGCCAGCTGTTCTTTTCGAAAATTAGGCTTGTGCTCAAAATACCCTTCCTTCTCAAAATAGGCCTGCGCCCAACAGGTCCCCAACACTAACATGTGTCTCATCCTGATACACTCAGGTGGTGCACGCTCCCTAGATAGCCTCTTCCAAGATGTGGAATTTTTCTTCTAACTCTTTCCCTTTTGCTCTGCCTTGCACAACTTTCTATGTGAGATATTCTACCCTCTGTGTTGTGATATTCTCCTCGAGAGATTATGTGCTATCATCGTGATCCTGAGCCATTCTTTTCTTTTGCTTCTCCAGTCTCTCAATTATTTGTGTGTCTTTCTCTTGGAGAGGTTTTGACTGGGCTAGCCTTTGCCTGTTTGTTATTATGTGCAGTCTTCAATTCTTTTTGTAGGGTCTTAATCTCTTGCGCACCCTTTATTCACTATGTGATGCTCATGCAATTTTTCCTCTGATTCAACTCTTAGATTGCAGTGTTGATCACTTCCTCTTGTTGGTCTACATTTTGGAACCTACCATCTTCTTCTAGCATTTTCCATAGTTGCACGGTCCTATCGAACAATTGCGTGACCTTTTCAGCTTCTTTCTGCATCATTTCCACTTGCAGGGCTACTTTTTGTTCCCTTTCATCGAGGACTTTAGGAGGAGTAGTCAGAGTTAATTTTTATTTAAGATCCTCAATCTCCTTCTTGTATTTCTCAAGCATCTACGTGATGAATTGGATCTATTCTTCCACATTTCTCATGACTGCCTACGTGCTGTCTAGAATCCTTGTAAAAAAATCCTTCAACTTCTACTCTAAATTACCGGCTCGATGTTTCTCCTCTTTTGTCTCGAGATTTACCTACTCGAACACCAATTCTAGGGAATCCTTGCCATCTCTAGTTATATGCAATTTTTCCGCATCTGTCCTTGCTCATGATTTCACTTCATGTGCAACACTTGTAGTTTATACAGTGCCTTTTTTGGTATTCTAGCCAATACCAAATGTACATGTGCCAGATCTTTGAGTGGTGTCTGGGCTATGGCGTCACCCATCTACAAAATCTATGATGTTATTGGGAAGCTTGGACTTGCTTGTGCTATGGTCTAGATGGTGTTTCTTTCGTTCGACACGGTCCTTTCCTATGCTTCTTTCGTTGGGGGTATTGGTTTTGTTCCCCTCTCATTCCTTTGTGCTGCTTGTATCTACTCTAAGACCTGGATGATATTGGCCAACTCATTCTGTATCCTTCCTCTTTGGTTTTTGGCCTCTTCAAATTCCTCCATTTCACGATTATGTACACTCTCTGCGACAAGATCGACATCATTCTCGATTATTGTATACTCTGGTATTTTCTTATGGGCCTTGGCCTTCTTGCACGACCCCCATGTATGTATAATTGGCCTCTTGGGTGGCCCTGTTTCTTGTGGAGTAGCTTCCGAAGGGGTTTCTCTTGTCATTGTGTCCCCCCTTCCTTATTCTTCCCATTTCGAGTTAGTGTCCTTCTTCCATGACTGCACATCCTTCTTTGGAGCACTGCGCTTCTTCTGCTGTGCTAGATTTTGAATGGGATTCTCCTGCTGTTTGGATTATTGGGTGTAGCGCTATCTCCTACAGATGTCTTGGATGACCTTGATTCCACTTCCTTTCCCTTTGGCATGTCCTTGGTGATGACTAGGATCTTCTAGTCATCCTACCAGTATCTCATTTCCATTTCAACTTCCTTTGCATTGATGCAGAATCAAAGTTGCAACCATTATTTCGCTAGATCCCTGCCCACTTGGATCCACATGTTGTAGTGCATAGCCCTAAAGTTGGCTATGCCTTGATACTGTGCGACCACTTCCAGAGTTATCCTCCAAGTGTTGGCTATGCTATCCTGGATGTCGCTGAGATACCAAGCAAAGGTGTTGGTGTTTCCACTTCTTTGTTTAGGGTCTGAAGTGATTCCCATTGACGTGTACCGTGTTGCGTGACAATGACCTACTCTATTGAAAAAATAGGAGTAGGGAGTCTCATTCCACCTGATTAGTTCTATAAGGATAAACAACCATGAGTAGTAGATCTCTATTCCCATTTCTTACACATCCTTGCAGTCATTGAGGAACAGGTTCAGTAGATATGGGGCCCAACTGAGCATGGTATCATTTTCACACTAAGCTGCAGTTGCAACAACCCCTGTAGAGACCCCCTCCTTACAGAATTTGTGTAGCAATTTTTACACCATTAGTTTCATGGCCATCCTCATGGCTATGTTGTTGATTCTCTCGATGATAATTTTGTGTGAGCCTTTCTCTGTCCCATACGTCTTCTTCATCTCTTTGGAAAGAGCCTTTTATTTATTCTTTTCATCCAAGTACCGCGCAAGACTCTCATCATTTGATGCCAGGTATGTGATGAAGGCAATGAGTTCTACATCAATGGATACAAGTTCTTCTAACCATAATAATCCTCTGTGGAGGACTGTCATCAATTGATTTACGTATTTATTCACCTCTTCCCCCATGCTGAAGTAGGGAATCTCTACCAAGTTTAAGATCCTTTTGTTTTCTAGGCTTGCCGCCAATTTCTTTGGCTGTAGTATTGGGTCTCCAAATGGCCTTGTGCCTAGGCTCTCCATGTACACCTGTTGTGTAATTTATGGGAACTTGTTGGTGCCAGCCACATCGTGGTCTGAGTATCTTATCCTTTTCACGCGCCCTAGTAGAGTTGGTGTGGCCTGCACCCCATATGGAATGCGCAATAGCACAATTGAGGTGTCGGGCAACTTGCGTGGGGATTGCGTAATGGGTTGTTTTCCATTTCTTCTTACCAGTGTGATAGAGGTCCCAACCTCTAGCTCTCTCTCTTCCCCACCCGACTCTGGCTTTCCTGTGATGTCTTCAACTTGTCCTTCCTCCTACTTTTCAGACCTTACCATAGGTTGTGGTATCGGCCCATCGGACTCTATCTACTCGTTGTCTCCCCTGTTTGTTTTATGGGTTGCTTCGGCCCTCGCAGGTTGTTGTGGGTTTTCTGTTGCGACTGGTTCATGGACCTGCGCATTGTCGTGCGAGTCAATATCCATCCCGACCATTTTCGGGGCTTGTTCTTCTTCCTCTACCAGTGTGGTGCTCATTGGTTCGACCTACGACGAGGGAATTGCAACGACATTGACGATTCCTTCCCTCTGTGTAGTTTCCTGCTCCACCTCTATGGTTTCTTGCATTGATCAGAGACTACTGAGTGTTTTTCATGTTGTATGTCTTGGTGTGCCAACCTTTGGAGGTGCCATTGTGGGTGATTCTTGATTTCCAAATTGAACTTCGACTGTTTTGATTCTCTGTACTCTCCTTTTCGCCTTTCACCTTTAGCTTCCTGAGTTTGCAAATGCACAATAAGTCTTGTTTGGCCCATGTTTCCAATTTATAGAGGGCACCATCATTTCCCTGAATCTTCTTGGATAATATTCTTTGGCTATCATTAATGTGTTGAAGCTTGTCGAGTAAGCTTCATTCAATTCCATAAATTCCCAATTCACGCCTTTTTTCCCTATCGCCTGTTTGTTTATTTTTCGATCGTTGGCCCCTTTTCCGGTGTGCTGCACTTTTTTAGTGTGCCATGCATTTCTACAATGATTTTTTCTTAGCCCAGTGTTTTTATTTCTGTCAACCATATGCTGCGTGCGATCACTTTTTATTTTTGTCGCGTTGATTCCACTATCCCTGCACATGATATTTCCCAGTATTTGTGTATTTTCTTTCTTTTCTATTCCCTTTCCCCTTCTTTTTATTTATTTTTATCAATTTTATGTCCTAATCTCTGCTATAGTACACTATATATATGCCTTTCTCACCACGCTATGACTTTTAAGGGTTAGTAGGTCAACTATCCTTGTACAGTTTCAATCGACTACCGTTGATCATTCCTTTCAGTTATGTTCCTCCCGAGTCCTTTAGTTGTATAGATCCCCCATATGTGATAGTATTTACTTCGTATGGCCCTAGAGAATGCATTCTAAACTTACCAGGATGTTGAAAACAATTACTGTCATAGAGCAGAACTAGGTCTCCCTGCTTAAAATTCTTCTTATTAATATGTTTTTCATGCCATACTTTGTCTCTTTATTTATCTACTTCCTGGTGAAATCCTGCCAGAATCATGTCCTCTTCCATTTACATTATTTGACTTAACCTTTCCTTTACTGCGCCTCTTTATGTCATGTTGGTAATTGCTGCTATGTGCAGACTGGGTACTAGAAATTCTAATGGCACTGCTGCTTCCTTCCCATACACTAATATGAATGGTGTCTATCCTGTCAACTTATTACAAGTGGTCCTATATGCCCATAGTACTATTGGTATTTTCAAGTCCCAATCATCTCTGTTGGCATCGAAGATCTTTTTCAAAGTATTTTTCAAGATCTTATTGAAAGCTTCTACTGTTCCATTTTCTTGAGGATGGTATGGTGTACTCTTCTGGTGATAGACTTCAAAATCCTCAGTATTAGCCCTAATGGTATCATTGGTAAAATGAGTGCCTTGGTCACTCATCAAAATCCTTGGACATCCAAATCTGGTGATCACTTTCTCAAACTGGAAGTGTGTTGTTGTCTCTGCACTACAGTCTTTGACTGATGTTGATTCTACCCATCTTGTTAAGTATTATGTTGTAGTAATGATATATATATATATATATATATATATATAGCTCCTGATATTTTTGCTGGTGTATTGATTGGTCCAACAAAGTCTATTTCCCATTTGTCAACTACTTGCAAGGTTACTTGTGGTCTTAGAGGCATCTCATCCCTTCTATTGGGTTTTCCAACCCTCTGACAAACATCACATTTCTGGCAATATTCCTTGGAATCTATATGGACTGTTGGCCACCATAATCCTGCATGCAATAGCTTCTGCACGGTAGCTTTACCTGCATATTTTCCTCCAGCTATACCATCATGATCTTTTGCCAAATTTCTGGGTCTTTCATGCTCTAATGCACATCTTCTCAAAATGATATATGCACCCATCTTGTATAAATGTCTTGCAATAAGTTGATAGTCTGCAACTCCGACTACCATATTTTTCTTCTGCGCAATTCTAAACTCTTGTGGCGCAATCCATGTACTTAAGTATTCAATAATATAAACAAAGTATTCATCAACTATCTGTACTGAAAATAGTTGCACATCAGGGAAGTTTTCTTCCAAGTTGGTAGGTTCTTCTCCATTAGTTACCTTTGACAGGTGATTAGGTCCTGCATTCAACTTCCCTGGTTTGACTATCGCTTTGAAATCAAATTCTTGGAATAACAATAGCCATCTACAAATCCTCCCCCCTAACACTGGCTTGTTGACTAGATATTTGAGGGAAGAATGGTATGTGAACATTTTAAAGTGTTTCCCCAGTAAGTAGTGCCTGAACTTATGAAGTGCATATACTATGGCTAGGCCTTCTCTTTCTGTGGTGTTGTAATTATTCTCTGATTCTGACAATTTTATGCTTGTAAAGGCTATACGATGGTCTAATTCCCCTACTCCTAGCTGCACTTGAATTGCTCCAAGTGTTATGGCTGATGCATCTACATGCACATGGAATTTCCTTTCCCAATCTGGGAATTCTAGGATAGGTGTTATGACCATATTTTCTTTTAAGGTGTCCAATCCTTGTTGACAGTCCTCATTCCACTACAATATGATATCCTTCTTTAACAATTTTTCCATTGGCATAGTAATCTATGCATACCCCTTTATAAATTTCATGTAATAGCCTATATGTACCGGTGTTTATCTTAATTGGTGCACTGATTTTGGTGGTGGTAAATTTACAATGACTACAATCTTAGCAGGACCTACTAGTAAGCCTTGTTTTCAAACTATATGTCCCAACAATATTCTAAAGGGTGTCCTAAAAATGCATTTATGGATGTTCAATGAGATCTAACATTGCCTGGATCTTTCCAACATGAGACTTAACACTTCTACATGGTGTTTTAACAGACTATATACAATCCAGTCATCCAAATATACTTCTAGAAATTGATGTATGAATTCCTTAAAAGAAGCTATGACTACTCTTGAAAATATGGCTGGTGCATTATTCAACCCAAATGGCATGACTGTATATTGGCAGGATCCCCATTATATAGAAAAAGTAGTCTTACACTTGTCCTCTAGAGCTATCTTGATATGATGGTAACCTAAGAATACATCTGTGAATGAATATGCTTCCTCTGGAGATATTTTGATCTAATTGTAACCCGAGAATCCATCTATGAATGAATATGCTTCTTGGCCTCCCATATTCTCTAAGACTTCATCTGTAAAAGGGGTAGGGAAAGGGTCATGTAAGAAAGAATCATTCAATTTCCTCATATATACACAAATCCTTATCCCCCCTTGTTTCTTTTCTTGGACTACCATAAGACTTATCCATTCAAATTCCTCTATTGGTTCTATGATACCAGCTTCCAACATTCTATCAATTTCTGCTTTCACTTTTTGCTTATATATTGAATTCAGTCTATAAGGTCTCTGCTTGAAAGGTCTTTCTTCAGTTTTGAGAGGTATTTTCATCTCTCCTAGTTATCCTGCTATGACTTTCATCTATGTAAAGGTCTTTGGGAATAGGTCACTAAAATTCACGTAGTAACTCTGTTATTATATCTACTATTTGTTCATCCCAATAGTCTCCAATACTTGCCATTTTAGAAATGTCATTCATCCCAATGTTGACTTTCTTAAGTTTTATTGGTGCATGAAATACTTTTGACTCTAGAGATGGAACTTACACCTCTCTTTCTCCTTCAATTTCTGTAATCTAAATGTTGCGTGGATAATCTTCATATGGTTCTTCCTCTTCAACATGATAACATGAAAGTAGTTCTTTGACTGTCTGTCTATTTTGTTGTTGATATTCTGTCATGAGTTTAACCTCTGGGTCATCAATAAATATCACTCCTCGTATCTGCTTCAGCGCTAAATTGATGTTGGGGTTCTCATGTTAAAATGAGAAAGTTACTACAAAGTTTTGTTGTAATGTTGTCCATCCTATAGTGCCTCTGCGCATCTCCTGGTCTATATACTAGTTCTCTGGGATTCCTTACAATGTATGGATAAAGTGATGAGGACATTCTTCTGGTGGTTTCATCCTCCATTGTGTCCTTCACTTCTCCAAGTGTTTTGCTGGTGTTTTTGCCCATCATACCTCTGCATTTTATTATTTCCCTATTCTGTGCCAAATCTAATGCGTAATAATCATTTACATTGGTACGCGTCCTGAATTGTTTCTTTGTGCGCACCACACCATGTTGTAGGTGTGGCATTGAGTGTAATATATAAGGATACAAGTCTTTTATTTTTTAACATTTCCTCTTCATATTTCATCAGAAATTACTCTAAGTCGTTTATCCCATGAAAAATGGGAGGTTCACTTATCTTTGTACCAACCCATATTATTGTGCAGTCTATTCTTTCACACCTTCTTATGGAAACTTCATGTAATATTGGTTGCCAATTCTCCAAACCTGTATCTGATTCGGAAGCACATGATGTGATGCTTCTCCATTTGAGTACCCCATTTGTAGTTGGGTTAACATAATCCTCTTCTCGCGTGGTAGTTTTGTATAACTGGTTTATTTCTTCCAGATCCAAACAAGTGGGTTCTACAAACCTTTCTCCTTCTGAAGGTTCTAATGGTGCAATGAATCTATATTAACCTGATTCAAACAAAATTTTCCTTGTCGTCAGGTTGATTATGGCCTGGTTATCAAATTCCCAATCCAATCCAAGCAATGTTGGATAAGGTGTTGTGCCATCTACTATCTCTATTACTTCACAATCTTCCATAGTGCACACTCCATCCAAATCTATTGTCACACCTTTAAGCCTTCTGATTGGTAAAAATCTATGTTGATTTGCTAATTTCAATTGGAAATGTGAATAGCCTAGTGTGGGTTCTCACATACAGTGCGATGTCTTCTTAGGTAAGATATTTACTTCAGAGTCTAAGACCAGTATAATATCACCATGTTGCAGTCCCCATTGTTAGCATTTAGACTTGATTCCCTACTTGTCCTTCTTCTTGTATGGAAATGATTGACTGCTTTTTGCTTTAATTTCCCTTCTACCTCTGTGTTACATCTTTCTAGAAAATTTTGTAAGATCTTGATAGATGATGGATCCTTTAATAACTTAACATAGGATTGCAATTTTTGTTTTATGTAACTTACTTGCTCTAAAGGTTGTGCTTCACTGGTGTGGTCCATTGAGGAGGGAATTTCGTACATTGGTACATTATGACTATGTTGTGCGGCTGATGTAGACTTAACATTTTTCTTGAGAAACTCTTGCCTTGCCTCATTGAATGTTTCCTTTTATTTCTGTGCATCAAAATGATTATGTGGTTCAATATTCTTCTTTACCCATTTATTTTGTGTTGGATCTTGTTTTATTGCGTTAGTTCTTGTTTTTTTATCCTTCTCATTTCACTATGTTGATGTTTCTTCCATCATCCCTGGCGTTTTCAAAAATCCACTACACATTTTGGTTGTTTTGGTTCTTCTTTCCTTAGAACTTTTCCAGGAGTGTTGGACAATATTCTATATCATGGTCTATTGCGTGACAATACATACATGTCGCTGGTGGAAGTGGACATTCCCTTACATAATGTCCTAGATGTTGGCAGTTTTGGCACACTATTGGGCCTCTACCTCATCCAAATCCTCCTCTACCTCATCCTCCACCTCTGTATCTAGCCCGATCTCCTTGTGATGTGTTGTATTGAGGTACCTGGTTATACTACGTAGGGTTATATTGTGGTTGCACATTGTTGTATTGCGGTTGCGCATTGTTATATGGAGGTGGTAACTGGTTGAACTGAGGTGCAAATTTCCCTATCATCATTTCTTCCTGCACCCTATAAGTATCTAAATTTATTTCTCTCATCAGCTCCATCATCCTACAATCTTTATCATCATGACCCACTGACTTGCAAAAAATGTAGTGTGAACTTTTGGGTACTGTCTTATACTTCTGCATCATTGGACAATGATATGGATCATGCCCATGTTTTTTAAAAATATCGCACCATAGTCCTCCTGTTGGAAAAGGGTTTGGTACTCTTGTTTCCATGTACTACGCAAAAGTTGGACATTCGTTCTTATGGTGTCCTTCTGTCCTACATGTGGTACACCAAACAAATTCTCTTTTCTCTTTACCCTTATTCTGGTTAAGTTGAAATGTCAGGTTCTTAATATCTTCCTTCATATCCTCTATTGCTGAATCTGTCTTCTAATATTGATTCTCTTTTAGTTGTAAGGATGCCTACAGAGCCTCTGCCTGATTTTGGAACTTCTATTGTCATAATGGGTATTTCAAATGCGATAACAATGAGTTCACAAATAAGTGTTTATGTTGCATGTCAGTAATTGCATACTTCAACTTAACTTTCAAACATTTAAACCTCTGATCAATCTCCCAAACAAACTCACCTGGTTTTTTCTTGATTTCAATCATTTCATTCATATACCGATCTTTTGAGCTAGGCTTATGAAATTCATTTATCAGTAGTTTTTTCACGTCTGTAATAGTCCTTGTTATTCCTGGTGGACTATTTACATATAGGGTCATGTACCAGTCTAGTGCGCGGTCTATTAGCATGATAACTAACTGTGCAAGTTTTTTGTCCTCATCTTTGATCTGATTTACTTCCCAAATAATCTCACAGATGAATAAGTTATTTTCAGGGTCCTCTTATGCCTCTCCCCAAAATTCTGGTAATTTGATCATGGAATCATGTCCTGCCATTCTGAACTATGTTGAACTACTACCTCCATGCAGTGTATATATTTGACTATTACTTCCTGAACTGGCTCCCCCAGTTGATGCTCCTTAACTGGATCCTTGTCCCATTGCTCTTTTTCCACTAAAATTTGGTTTTCTAAACATTGGTGTTCTTTATAGTGTGTTATTCACACATGGAGTTGTAGAATCCACACTGACAGTGACCTGGATTGGATTTATTCCTTCTATTATTGCCTTTGGACCTCCTATTTTCCTTTCATATGTTGTGCAGAATATTTTCTCAATCTTCTCTACATCCCGAAGATACTCTACTCTTCCTCATCGCTTTCCAAGCCCTCTCTATCAGCTATGGCTCTCTTTTTGTTATTCATCTTATATTGGTAGGGTGCTCCACTGCGCGTCTTTCCAGCTGTTGCGATTATCTTCTTTATCTGGTATTCCTCCATCATGATTGGGTCCATGGTGTCCTTATTCTTTCCCTTATCCACATCTTCCTCCATTTTTCCTCCTCATGTTAGTGCTTCCCCCCTTCCCCCATGCACGCAGGGGAGTTTAGCTATCTGATTCCATGGTCATCGCACTGTTGTTATATAATAAGATCTTTATTGAAGTATACAATGATCTGATATACCTACCTCTGGGTCCTTTTAGAAAAACCTTATTTGTTGTGCTATAAGACTTCGCAGTATCTACTGCAAATTCGATGATAAATCCTGCAACAATATTGTCTAACCAGAAATCTACCGCGCACGTAAATTTATTATTAACTTGTTGTAACTGCGCGATATCCACATGATTCCACTCCAACTATTTGATTTCATTTGTAGGG
The DNA here is from genome assembly GCA_009831015.1 of Picea engelmannii. Classification (NCBI taxonomy): domain Eukaryota; kingdom Viridiplantae; phylum Streptophyta; class Pinopsida; order Pinales; family Pinaceae; genus Picea; species Picea engelmannii. The sequence continues at coordinate 779,649 of ML779162.1, forward strand.
TGGTTTTATTTTAACCTCAATAGAAACTCATGCAACAAATGCGGGAAATCATAGAAAAATACCTCATGTAAGTTTCTAAACATGTATTTGTCAAGATATTTGCGTAGTTTTAACTTAGGGTTTATGTCATCCTTCTGTGCAAACTCAAGTTCCTTTATTTTTAACCATCTTTCAATCTCTACCTTCGTTGGATTCCATGGCCTGAACATTCCCTCTTATACTTTCATTCTCCATGCATTTCTTTCATGGATCCCATCCACTCAATCCTATGTAGTTCTAGATGGGAATAGAACCATTTGTTGGTTTAGATATTTATTTCATTTCTTGGGCTGACCTAGGTTCGTATCTCAACAACTTTCCAACAAAAGCCTCTAAAACTATCGACCCTCCTGGTAAACCAGAAGACAACACAATGCACATGGTACACTGCAAAATCTCATCTAAGATAGCTTTATGGGTGATTGCAATACTCAGATGTTTGTAGTCTAGGAATGAGTGGGGATATCAGAGTGTACTTTTTCTTCTTCATGCATTAATATTATTAATGATTTAAGTGTTACTAAGATTCATTCATCTTTTCTTCATGCATGCATGATAATACATCTGGATTAACAATTCATTCACAAACTAATTATTGACATAAAGTAAACATTCAAGAAACATCACACAGAACCCAAGTTTTACCGTGGTTCACCCCCTCTTGGGCTATGTCCACAAATATTTGGCTTCTCTTCTCTTTTATTTAGTTTGCTGTAAAATATGGCGATGCGTGCATTACATATTTAATCGTAAAATCATAATAAGGTTATTGACTCTTTGTGAGGCAGACTAGATCACACAAGGATACTTAGCCTATGACCTAACCTTCAAAATATAGCTTACTTGACTCTTCTATCACCTTATTACAATCATATTAACCAATATCAACTCACTGAACTTCTTCAACATCAAACTTACAACCATTGAACCTCTAACCTAGACCTCCTAGGTTCTTTATATTTATACTATTTTACAGGATTATATTCATTACAATCTTTGTCAAAAACCCTAACCCTATTGTGATTAGGTTTTGTCTTCCTTCTCACCTTGCATGCTTCTCCTCTTGCATGTTGCTTTTCCTCTTGCATGTTGCTTTTCCTGCCAGCTGTTCTTTTCCAAAATTAGGCATGCGTTAAAAATAGCCTTCCTTCTCAAAATAGGCCTGCACCCAACACTTCCATAATACCATACCCAATAATAGAAGAACCTAGATGTAATGAAATTCCTTCGACTCATCCTGAGCATGTAGATAGTCAATGGATGACTCTTTGAATAAGTAAGGGGCTGAAACCATCTGATGCTCATCAATGTAGCGCTTGGATGTAAGAACAACCATGATAGGGAATTCATCCTTCCAGAATTTGTGAATAAGTATGCATACAAGTAACTGGGTTACAAACTTGGTCGACAAATCATTAATTTTTTGGGTTACAACACTATTCATTCCCCTATGTGTGTCAGATTTAGAATAAAAATCCTCTAGCGGTGTATCATTTTCCTTGAAACTATTGATTGGATTCTTGATGGATGTGGGAAAGATGAAGACCCTATGTATAATGGCTTGGTTGATAAGATACGACCGGTCCAACCAAAGGTATCCCCCATGCACTCCAGTGAGGAGGAAAAAAAAACACTTATGAACGGCTTGAGGCCGACTAAAGTGCAGACATTTAAGGAGGGAGATGATCCATGACTTCTTAAAGGGTCTTTCCCACTCTTTCATCATCCTTTTGTCAATTCCATCTTTGCGTCGAATGACCTCTATGTATATGTTGACCTGAAGTTTGGGTAACTGGTGGGTGTCCCATACGTTATAATTGGCACACTTGAGTAGGGGCATATTTTCGAATGGAAAGCCTTTGAATGGGACGTCGTACAGTAGCACTGGATAGGGAAGCCGTTGTTCTTCCATGGACTTATCCTTTGGACAAGACTTAGGTTTGCTTTATGATTCCATAGTAAAATTGGTGGAAATGGGGATGGACTCTTATAGGAAGAATGGAATATTTGGATCGGTGAAGGATTTTCTTGCAAAGGAAAGGAAGGAGTGTATGCAACACAAAGAAAAGAGGCGAGGAAGTGGAAAGATGGTTTGCTTCTTAATAAAATGAATCCACAATAACACTTGGATAGTCATGCATGTAAAGTTATTGTCCTGTATTTTCATTTATTTGAATGGTACCATGCCCCATTTCATCCATTATATTTGTCGTGCTGGAGGATGATCAATCATTCTCATATTAATGTTGATGTTTTTGCCAAATCCTGTAATCAATTACAAATTTCATCTAAATTGGGAAAATCGTCCTCCTACTTGTGGTGTTAATGAGCTTACATTCCCGAAAATGGATGAAGTTGACATTTTAGAACTACATCTCCTCTCAAACGTTATGATAAAAAATTTGTTGTCATGGACAAATAGTCGAAATGAATGATGACTTGGACGACACCACACATGCATGAGTTTTATTATTCGGGGGGCACCATGCATGTTCCTATGCACCCCGACGATATTCTACTAGTGGCTTAGATGGACGCAGTGACCCAAAGTGGGTCAGAGCATGTCCTCATGTAGGCACAACCAGTCATCTTTCGCTTGGGAGGTACATGAGTAGGTTCAATTGATTCTGGTAGGATCCATTAACTAAATAGTTCTTCTACAATGATGCTTGAGTCATTTGTGTGCTCAATGGGGTTGGGGAAGAATCGTACAGGGAACAATTATTCATCGGATATTGAGGGTGTTTGGACCTTCCCAGTGTAGAATTGGTGAATGGGGGATATAGGGTGTTTCTTTGGAAGCATGCATTGGAAATTCATATACCGAATGGATGTACTGCACCACTGCTTGGTTGTCCAACACCTTTCACAAGGGAAAGTGTATTGAAAAATATCCATATCAGGTCTGAACGTTTCCCACATGCCTCAATAACTTCCCATTCATGATAAGGTTACCAATGCACAACCCACCATCGCACAATAATTCCTATAATAACTATATCAAGAACATGAGCCATGTGATGTTTGGGAATATGTTGTATCCAGGAAATAAATGTGTCCACCAGTTCTAAGCCAACATACCAATAATATCCAAGTTCTTTCTCATGATCCTCTACAGAGATATGTGTGCACCTCCTTGTGGATACCCCATACAACTTATGCTACCACCTTTCCATGGAATCCTCAAAATCCATGTCGTAAGACTTGACACTTCTCTAGCTTAATTCTCCATATCAGTGGGGTTAATGTAATATTCCCTATGCCTCGTGATCTTATAGATGTTTTCAATAATAGATCTCTTGGTATCCTCATCGACTGAATCATTGTATCTGTCTCCTTCATATGGATCCATAGCTGCGACCATGCACAAGGTGTTCATTTCAAATGACATATTTCTCTTCTTTAAATTCAACACCACAATATTATCAAAGGCCTAGTCAATACCAAGCAATTCGAGATATGGATAAGATTCATCCATAATCTCTATGACCTCAAAGTTAGCCTTTGTTTTTACTCCTTCTATATTCACTTCCACCTACTCCAATTGACCTATTGGGTAGATCTTGTATTTATTTTCCAACTGTGGTTGGATGGGCAACTAGACAAATTTTGGCTTACCCATCACCTTCCACGATTTCTTCGACAAAATATTCACGTCGAAACCTATATCCAACATGGAACCATCCATGTCATAGCCACCAAGCTCCACTGTCATCTTGAACTCTCGGCTAGTGCGCTTGTTCTTGCTAACTTGACATACATCTCTTTCTAAAATAGGTGATCATATGGTTACCTCAACTCCTTGTTCCCTCATACAAGTAGCTAATATCTATGTCAACTTATTGTTATCCTCTGAATCATTCAACAATCACAAAAAACAACGCAAGAAATAACTTACTTGGTCTTCAGGTTCTTCCTTGCGATCCAATTCGTGCAAGGTTTTTGCGCATGTTGCACATTGCAATTCCTCCAGGCGTTGTTCTTCATGTGCCTTCAGCTCAACACATTGCATCTTATTTTGTCAATGAGCTTCTTCGAATGACCATTGTGTTGCACGATGTATCTCTTCATGCACATGAGCTTCCTACAAAGATCATTGTGTCACACACTATAATTCTTCGCAGGTGCAAGCCTCTTCCAATGACCTCTGCATCGCTCCTTGTACCTCTTTTCAGATATGAGCTTCCTCTAGTGAACTTTGTGTCTGCCTCTGCACTTCTTATTTTATCTAAGCCTCCTTAAGTGACCTCTAAGTCATGTTCTCCAACTCCTCACATGCTAAAACTCCTCTCACACTATTTATTCTTCTAGTGCTCTCTATGAATTGCGCATGAACTATTTTTGATGGACAACATCAAACTTTGGGGGTGGGGCTGTGTTTCCTTCCTTATCTTCTTCTTCATATTTTGTCCCAATCCTTCACCATGCTCAAATTATGCTCCTGTCTTTTCTCATCCTCGGGTTACTACCCAGGCATCAACCTCCTCATTCATTTTCTTTTTTTGCATGGCCCTGCATGCACAATGTTGCAATTGGCCTTCTTTTCTTCCCACTTTTTAAACAATTCGGGATAGTCTTTGGTGATATGATTGAGACTCTAGTAGTATGTACAAAGAACACATGGTTTGGTACAAAACCTTGATACATGACCAATTTATCCACAATTGAAACAAGTGGGGGGTCTACCTCCCCCTCCACCATATCTTCGACCACGCTCGCACCCATATCTACCTCTGGAAAATCCTTGGTATCGACCTCTTTCAATACTTCTGCAATTACCACCCTTTTTCTCTTCCTGTACCTGAAATGCATCTTGGGTATTATCTTGCATTAGCTAAAGTGAGCAACAATTATTAACATCATGCCCCATGGATTTACAGAACTCACAGAATGAAGTATGGTTCATCGTTTGGTACTTATGAAAATTTGGGAAGCATGGTAGTACATGGCCCCAATGTCTACATATCTCACACCATTACATTTGTCCATATGGGAATGGACTTGGCACGCTCGTTGCCACATAATTTGAAAGTACAAAGAATCCGTTCCTGTGATTCCCCTTAAAGAGACAGGTGGTACACCATACATTCTCATGCATGAACTTTGTCTTGGCCATATCTTGCAATTGCATCGTTAGGTTGGCCAGTTGTGAATGAACTTGTGCTAATACCATCGACGTCTTTTCCCCTCCTGGCATAAATTTGAGGCGCATTGAAATTTATACATCCTTCACTTGAATCATCATCTTCTGTTGGGTGAGAGGAAATTAGATATGGGGGATAAACCCTACAATAAACCACTCTCTGTGATGCAAGTCTTGGATTTGGAATGCTAGCCTATCCATAAAAAATCAAAACCATGGTCATAATTCCACATGGTCTCACCTTCCTTCTGTTTGTTATCTTTATCTTCATGATACATTGACTTTGACTTAGGTTTCTAGAATTCCCTAAGAATATCTTTCTTAATCTCCATCAATGACTTCATCTATCTTTCTCACACAGTGGCATTGTACTTCATGTACCATGTCAAGGCTCTATCCCTGAACGTGGTCTCCAACTGCATGATATTTGTTACTTCGTCTATGATCCTCTTCACAGACCAGATTGATTCACACGTAAATCGATTTTTTTCCACATCATCCTTACCCATTCCTTGGAACACGAGTATCCTCAAGGTGCTATCTTGATTCGTCATCGTCACTCTCCGACCAACTATGCTACTCTGTGTTATAAAAATAGGATAGAGGAGAAATAAAATAAAACAAATGTGGAAATAAAACACATAAGATACAAAATGCAATTGAGACACATATATACGTGGTTCACCCAATGTGGGATACGTCCACTAGAGAAATTTCCAGCTCCTTCCTTTATTATTATCCAACAAATGAAGGGATACAAACTACAACACACCCACTGTAACTTCCTCTTCTTTCTCTCAGAGTCTCCTCTCTCAAAATACAATATTCATAATGATACATAGCCGCAATGCATTTCCCTCATAAAAGAGGGTTTCCTTCTAGGGAAATCCCCCCCTGCACTCCCCTGCATGGAGGAGTGTACATTCTTCTCAGGTGTAAAGTCTTCATGGGGTATAAACATGGTTGAAAAACAAAGGCCTATGAATCAGGAAGATAATCAAGATCCACAACCAACAATCTCCCACTTGGAAACTAATCTCCCACTTGGAGACTGATCTCAAAAAATACATCTCTGTTGTATCTACTGGACTATGATCCTTCTTGGACCTAGATAATTTATCATCTTCACCTTCATGCTTGAATACCAACTAAAACTGAGGAGGAACTCAATTTCTCCCTGGTTACTCCCTTTGTTAACATGTCTGCAGGATTCTGGCTAGTGTGTATCTTTTCCAACTTCAAATGTCCATCTTCCAAGATGGATTGTATGAAATGGTACATGAGTTGTATATTCTTAGTCTTCGAATTAAAGACAAAGTTTTTTTCAATAAGAATGACACTCTAACTGTCACAGTACAACCTTCTATTCTCCTGCTTCTTTCCCAATTCCTCCATAAATCTCTGTAACCAAATCATTTGTTTACTAGCCTCTGTAGAAACAACATACTCTGCTTCTGTTGTTGAAAGTGAAACAACCTTTTGCATTTTCGAAATCCAACTTACTGTTGTTCCACCTATAGTAAAAACATACCATGTGGTGCTCCTCCTGCTATATTTATCACCTGCCATATCTAAATCAACATATCTCTATAGAATAGTGTCTAAACCTCCAAAACATAATGCATGAGTACCCATACCTCTCAAATACCCGAGAATCCACTTTACTACCTCCCATTGTTCTTTACTTGGATTGTTCATATACCTTCTCACAACTCCCACTGCATGTGAAATATATGGTCTTGTGCAAACTATCGCATACATCAAGCTACCAAATGCTGATGAATAAGGGACCCTAGACATGTATTCTATCTCCTCTCGTGTCATGGGACACATTTCCTTATTTAATTTGAAATGGATGGCCAAAGGTGTACTAACTAGTTTTGCATTCTACATTCTAAACCTCTCCAACACCTTCTCTATGTACTCATCCTCAGACAATGTCAATTTGTGATTTTTCCTATCTCTTGTTATTCTCATACCAAGGATTTTCTTTGCAGAACCCAAATCCTTCATCACAAATGAATTAGATAATTTCTTCTTGAGCACATTCATATCCTTCATATTAGACCCTACAACAAACATGTCATCTACATACAATATCAAGATAATATAGCTTCCATTTTCTATATTTTTAAAATAAACACAGTAATCAGAATGACATCTACTATAACCTTCTTATGTCATAAACTTGTCAAACTTCAAATACCACTACCTTGGAGCTTTATTTAGTCCATACAATCTCTTCTTCAACCTACATACCAAATTTTCCTTCCCTTTGACCTCATACCCCTGTGGCTGCTGCATATAAATCTCTTCCTCCAAATCCCCATGGAGAAAATATTTTTTTACATCTAATTGTTCAAGATGTAAGTCTCCTATTGCCACAAGACTTAAAATAGTCCTAATTGAAGTCATTTTAACAACAGGAGAAAATATTTCATCAAAATATATACCTTTATTTTGTGCAAACCCCTTTACAACAAGTCTAGCCTTGTGCCTCTTTTTGCCTCCATCTTCTTCCTTCAACTTGTAAACACATTTATTTTGTAATTCTCTTTTTCTTGTAGGCGACTGAACCAAATCCCAAGTATTTTTATTTACCAGGAAATCCATTTCCACTTCATTCCTTGCTCTCACTTATTTTTAGTGTCTACCTTCATTGCCTCTTCATAATATTCTAGTTCACTAGAATCAATCAACAATAAATAATACAATTAAGGAGAGTATCGTTCATGGGATCTAGTTAACCTAGTAGATCTTCTAACAACACTTGCATGATTTTGAGGTACATGTCCCTCATGTTGTTGTACATTTTTATTTTCCGATACCTTTGGAATTTCTTTTTCAGTGATCTCATCAAGCACTGTGTATTCTGTCTTTTCTTTTTCCTATTTCTTTCCCCGCAACTGATCTTTGTACATTACCTTATCATTGAATATGACATCTCTACTCCTAATGATTTTGTGATTTTTATAATCCCATAAGCGATAACCAAAATCATTAACACCATATCCAATAAATGTACACTTCTTGGAGTTTTCCTCAAGCTTTATTCTATTTTATTTATCAATATGGACAAATGCTTCACAACCAAAAGTCTTCAAAAAAGAATAGTTTACCTTTTTACCTATCCATGCCTCCTTTGGAATTATACCATCCAAAGAGCTTGAAGTTCCTCTATTTATTAAGTAAACAATAGTATCTACAACATCTTCCCAGAACTATAAGGGAAAACCAACATGCAATCTAATACTCCTTGCATGCTCCATGATTTTCCTATTCATACTTTCTGACACACCATTTTCTTGTGGTGTTCCTGGAACTATCTTCTCTCTACGAATCCCATGGTATGAACAATAATCATCAAACTACTTGATTCATTATTCACCTCCATTGTTTGATTTGAGACACTTCAACCTTTTTCCTGTCTCATTCTCAAACAAAGCTTTCCATTTCTTAAAAGTATCAAAAACATCATATTTTTGTTGAATGCAATAAACCCAATTTTTTCTAGTTGCATCATCAATAAAAATAACATAATAACGAGAGCCACCAAGAGATGATACATGATCTAGTCCCCATACATCTGTATGAAAAATCTCTAACCTTTCAATCTTATTTTCTTTTTTCTGACTCTGAGAAATCCGACTCTTTTCTGTTTTTCATAAACACAATCCTCACAAAAATGCAAATCAATTTGTTTAAGATCTACAAACAAATTTCTTTTGTGAAGTATCTGCATTCCCTTCTCACTCATGTTTCCAAGCCTATGATGAGACAATGTTGTATCCACTCATGTAGAATCCAAAGCGATAGAAGAGTCAGTATTACCAGTACATAAATACACTCTACCTACCTTCTCTCCTTTTTATATCGTCGATGATCCTTTGGTGACCTTCCACACCTTATATGTAAATATGGATATACAACCTTCACTTTCGAAATACCCTATTGAAATTAGATTTTTCCTTAGATATGTAACATGTCTTACCTCTTTGAAAAACCATTGGTTTCCATTCCTTTTCTTTATTTTTACCTTTACCATTCGAACAATTTTGAATCGTTCATCATAACCCAGATGAACATGTCCAAAATCACCTTGAACATAATCTAGAAAATGTTTATTATGGGGTGTGGCATGAAATGAATCCCTTGAATATACTACCCAAGACTCATAAATATTATCTATAGAAAGAATCAAATCATTTTGTAACACATCACCTGTTACATTTGCCTCCTGATTTTTCTCCTGTTGTCCATCTCTTTGTTTCTTTGGAGCTCTGCAGTCTTTCTTCAGATGTCATTTCTTTCCACAATTCCATCACTCTATCTTTCCAAGTCTGGATTTGGATCTTCCCTTCCTAGAATTCTCGTGGTTCCCTGAGCCCTTTACTCTATCCTTTTTTCTTCCCTTGTTCTCCATGTTTAATGCATTACCTAATGTCTCACCTGTGCTTTTCCATCACATTTCCTCGCTAAGGATAACACCAACAACATCATCAAATTTTAGAGTGTTTGAACCAGAGACAGAGTTACTTACACCCATGACCAAGACATTCCATCTTTCTAGCAATGAGAACAATATTAGAAGAGCCCTAACCTTATCAACAAAGTCCACTTTTACAGAACTTAGTTGATTAGTAATCGTATTAAATTCATTTAAATGATCTGCAATAGACCCACGTTCTGACATATTCATATTAAATAATATCTTCATTAGAAATACCTTATTGAACGCCGAGGGTTTTTAATACAGTTTATCCAATGCATCCATCAACTCCTTCATTTCATTTTTTTTTCTAAATATTGAAAGCCACCGATGCTGCCAGGCATAGCTGTATCATTCCTAGTTCCTTTCTTTCAAAAACCTCCCATTCTTCGTCCTTCATGATCATCGACTTCTTTTCTATTCAACCCAATGGTAGGAATAGATCCTTCTGATATAAATATCCTTCCATCTACATATTCCATAACTGGTAGTTTTGGTTGTTAAATTTCTCGATTGTAAACTTTCCATCTTCCACCATTTCTCCCACTAGAACCAACAACCCTCTTTTCCTACGAGTTACCTTTTGCTCTAATACCAGTTGTTAGAAAAATAGGATCACAGAGAAATAAAATAAAACAAATGCATAAATAAAATGTAGAAGATACACAATACAATAGAGACATAGATTTACGTGGTTCACCTAGTGTGGGCTACGTCCACCAGATAAATTTCCAAGTCCTTCCTTTATTATTATCTAGCAAATGAAGGGATACAACCTACAACACACCTGTTGTAACTTCCTCTTCTTTCTCTCATTGTGTCCCCTCTCAGAATACAATATTCACAATGATACGTATATGCAATACATTTCCCTCATAAAAAAGGTTTGCCTTCTAGGGAAATTCCCCCCTGCACTCCCCTGCATGGAGGAGTGTACATTCTTTCGGGGTGTAAAGTCTTCATGGGGTATAAAAAGGACTGAAAAACAAAGGCCTTTGAATCAGGAAGATAATCAGGATCCACAACCAACACTCTAATTATTGGTTATCAAACTTCTCGCTACTGATACTCTTCTAGGTGAAGTGGCACTGGCTTCTCCTTTTTCTTCACTCGTGTCTTCTCTTCTTCCTTCTTCTACTCCTTCTCCAGCTTGAATCACTTCACTATCTATTGTTCTTTCCTCTTGATTACAAACACACAAGGGGAGTGGTTCAAAGTGGGGGTAAGTCCATCTCCTTCTGAAATTTCTTATGAGGGGACCCAGAGAGTTTCCTACTTGAAGTTGCACAAGAGCATCCACTATTCCCAATTCGTCTCCCCCACCACTATGGGAGCCTCCACGTTCCTCTACTATATGCGCACCACTACTCTGTGCGCCATCTTCCTCTCCTAACAATGCACCACTACTCTGTGCACCATCTTCCTCTCCTAACAATGCACCACTACTCTGCACTACATATTTTTCTCTTATTAGCACACCACTTCTCTATGCTTCATCTTCCTCTAAGGTTGAGACACTTCACAACAAACAAGGGGTGCAGACTTTGTCACCTAGGCCCTTACTACTACTACCACCACCACTACTACTGCTACTAGTATCCCCACTGGACACCCTATCCTCAATGTCACACCTCTTCATGGGCCTATCCTCATCTATGCTCCTCTATGGAACAATGTACTCTTTCAAACTACCACATGGTGCAACTTCTTTTCTCTTCATCCTAGGCCTGACCCTTCCTCTTGCACCTTTGGATAACTATCTTCCACTTCTCTACTCTTGTTTCCTTCTTATCTCAACTCTCCTTGTGTATTTATCAACTCTTTTTATCCTTTGATCCTCTAGGTCCATTCCATTCCTCCATCTCAATAATTTCTCAATCATCCTCAATGAATCCATTTCCTATCTCAACAATAAAGGTTGATATTAATAAGGCCCAATAATAAGGAAGAATAAGTCAAATGTAAGAATACATAATAAAATCTTCCACTTCTAGAAAGATCTTCCTCTAGATTATTCTTTTGGTAGATAGATTTAGTATAAATAGGAGTTGATGGCATGATAGGTCTTTGTCTTGATAATTATTGTAATATAGCGCTACTCTGTTGCAGGTTTCCCCCTCGAAGAGGCAAGTGAACATTTTTTCCCATCAATAAAGTTATTATTTTGGTGTCATGGTTCTTTAAATTTTGTTTATCTGCTGTTATTCTCTGCAGTATTTCTGTTTTCTACTATTATAATAAATCTAGTACCTAAAAAGTGGTATTAGAGCACTTTCCTTAGAAGGAATTGTGGGTTATTTTTTTTCTAGGGTAGAGACGTGTTCCGACATCTTAAAACTACAATGATATTTTGTTTAGCGGATAAATCGATGGTTGGGGAAGAATACACAGGAAATACAAGATGTTTTTAAGCTCACATTGTTGGACACCCATGTAAATCTTGTTGGTACCCCTTCAAGTGGTAGTGCATTAGACAACACATGTATACAGACTGACCTAAGTATCTTGAAACCCTCCATAGATCAATTGATTGACCACCTAAATGCTATAGTGACACCAAGAACAACACTCGAGAATATACTCTCTAGTACCTGGGTAATCGAGTAGTACAGATAATGGTATGGTCTAGCCTCCTTAGTTGGTTCCTTGAGATATTAGGTTGAGTACTACTATTTGACCCCACACATATGTTAGAGAGTTATAGCATATGGAAAACCATTGTCTGTAGGAACCCTGAAAAACCTAACCCTTGGGATGGAAATAAAATAGAAAAGATATATTTTTGTGCAACCTTGCCTCGTGCATTCTAGTTTCGAAATTACTACACATTTTTTCATGTTAATAATTTGGGCATTTTGACACTGCAATATTATTCAGATCATAGTATAACCATGCAGAAGTAAAAAATCGTCTGGGGCCTACCCACACCTTTATTTGAGACTTATCCCATTCAATTCCTCTTTTTGTCCTGATCGCAGTAATACCTATAATTTTTCATCCTTTTTTTTCTCTGTGGTCCCGATCCCCTCCCATCCCCCTTATTTGGGACCTACCCCATTGGATTCCCCTTTTCTCACTGATCATCATGATACCATTCACCCGTAACCCATTTTCTATGTGGACCCACCCACCCTTTTCCTGTGCCCCTCTTTCACCATGGCCCACACCCACAACTAAGACCTTGAATCATGCCTCAATGCCTTGTCTTATAATTCCTCCATGACCTAGAAGGAAGTGTGGAATATCAATGCCAATATTACCTCCATCAATCCCAACATGCATTATGCTATAGATTCCAAAATCGAAAACTTGAAACAAGCCATGACGAAGGGCATTTCTGCCCACATGGAATACCATCTTTCAAGCCAACTTGAATCCTTTATTGTCCAACTCTTCACCAAAATGAATATTCCTGGAGATCTTACCTCATCTAAATAACCTTTTTCACCCCAAAGGTGATACTTCCTCCAATTCCTAGACTTTTTAGTCCCATCAATTTCAACGTGACCTACGCCTTCCTAGAGTGGATATGAACAAATTTGATGGTTTAGATCCCACGAGCTGGGTCACCCAAATGGAACACTACTTCTATTTCCATGACATTACCAATGAGTTGGTAGAAATCTATTATGGTGTTCTCCATTTAGATCATGAATGTTGGAAATAGTGGAAATGGAATGAAAAGACACACCAAGGGTATGTGTCTTGGACATAGTTTGTTGTCAAGCCCTATGACTTCTTTGACATTGATAGCCATCATTTAGACCATTTGACCAAGTTGAAACAAACTTGTCTAGTGGAAGAGTTTATAATTTCCTTTGAGAAATTAGATTTCATAACGAAGGGCATGACATAACACTTTTTTAGGGAATGCTTTATCAGTGGCCTCAAGGATGAAATATGTGCCCATGTCCTCATGGATCGCCCCCAAACTTGGTTGGAAGCTACAAAACGGGGAAAGGAAGCACAACAAGTCATCTCATCCCAAACCATAAAAAGACTCTTTATTCCTCTCCCTAAACCCACCCTTCCCTTGCCTCCTTCCACTCCCCTCAAGATCCAGAAATTGACTCGAGATGAAATGGTTGAATTCCAACTTAAGGGTCTTTTTTATAATTGTGATGACAAGTATTTTCTGGGGCCCAAGTGTAAGGAGAAAAATATTTTTATGGCTATGTTGTGAGGATGTTTATGAATACGAGGTAAATGTTTCTCATGTACCTGAGCTACACCTAGTAGATGATATAAATCATCCCTCTAGTCCACCAGAAGTTGAATAATTGAATTATCTGAATCTACTCATGGGTTTCTCTCCTCCCCAAACCTTGAAGTTAATTGGATACATTAAGAACCAGAAAGTCGTCATTCCAGTTGAAAGTGAAAGAACCCATAATTTTATTCATCACCACATTTCACAAGAATTCAATTTTTATATCCATCTAGTTAATAATTTCCAAATCATGATTGCCAATGGGGGTTCCATGAAATGTGGAGGGTATTTTGAAAATGTGTTCCTCCAAATTGGTCAGTACCACTTGAAATCTCATATGTTTTCTATTGACATGGGCGGTTTTGAAATTGTACTTGGCACATAATGGATACACACTCTCATCCCTATCACCATGGATTTCCATAAATTAACCATGAAATTACAGTAAGAGGGCCATCAACACTAGTTCCAAGGCATCATAGCAAGGTCACTAGAGATTATCAATTCTCACTGAATGGAAAAGCTCCTCAGAAAAGGTCATTCTGGCATTATTGGCCAACTTCACTCCATTCAAGCAGTTGAGACACCCTATGTACATCCCAACCTCCAATATACCCTCTCCCAACACCAATCTATGTTTCAAACCCCCTAGGGATTTCCCCTTCTTGAGGTTTCCATGATCATTCCATTCCTATAGTTCTGGGAAATATTCCTCCAAATTTTCTCCCTTATCGTCACCCCTTCACCTAAAATAATCAAATTGGGATGATTGTTCCAGAATTGCTCGAAGCCCGTTTCATTCGTCCAAGAACTAGTCCCTATTCTTCTCTAGTAGTCATGGTACTCAAGAAATAAGGTACTTGGTGCATGTGTCCTGATTTTTTAGCTCTCAACAAAATCACCATCAAAGACAAATTTCCCATTCCTGTCATTGATGATGTTTTGGATGAATTAAGTGGTGCTCATTATTTAATTTGTTTTTATCTTCGCTCTCGCTACCGCCATATTCGTATGAAAGAAGAAGACATTCTCAAGATTACATTCAGAACTCACCAGGGTCACTATGATTTCTTGGTTATGCCATTCAACCTATTTAATGTTCCCTCCACTTTTCAAAGTCTCATGAGTTATATCTTCCATACTTTCCTCTGTCATTTTTTCTTGGTTTTCTTTGATGATATTCTCATCTATAGAAAAAATTGGCAAGCCCATCTTGCCCATGTGGATCAAGTTCTCCAGATACTATCTCAACACAATTGTTTTCTCAAACACTCTAAATGTGATTTTGGAGCCTCTGAAGTTGAGTACCTGGGAAATATTGTTGGCAAGGATGGTGTCAGGGTGGATTTGAAGAAAATTGAAGCTATGCAGGATTGGACACGAGCTATTATCGCAAGTTTGTTAATAATTATGACAAACTTGTATCTCTCCTCACAACTCTCCTTAAAAATAATGCTTTCAGTTGGACCTCAGTAGTCGACCATGCCCTCCAAGCTTTGAAAGTGGCTAAGTGCACTACTCTGGTTCTGACCCTCCCTGACTTCAACAAGACCTTTGTACTGGAGTTTGATGCCTCAGGGAAATGCGTTGGGTTTTCCTCATGCAAGATGGTCGACCTTTGGATTTCACCAAAAAATCATTGTTTGAGTGTCATTTGGTCCAATTCACCTATGAAAAGGAAATGTTGGCTATTCTGAATGTTGTGGATCTGCGACGTCCTCATCTCTTGGGGAAACACTTCCAAATAAAAATTGATCATCAAAGCCTTAAGTATTTTCTAGAACAAATAATTTCATCACCGACTTAACAAAAATGGGTAACCAAGTTTTTTTTATATGATTATGAGATCATCTACAAAAGAGGAAAATAAAATGTGGTGGTTGATTCCCTTTCTAGGAAATATGAAGAAGACATGTCCTTTTTTTCCCTCTCTTTCATTGTCGCATATTGACTTCAAGAGGTTCGCCATGAATGTTTTCAAGACCCAAAAATTTCAATACTGGTCCAAACACTGCAGCAGGATCCACAATATTCTCCAGGGTACTCGTGGCATGATGATAAGCTTCATTATAAAGGTCGCTTGTATATAAGAAAACAATCTAAACTTAAATCCACCATGCTCTCTGAGTTTTATGCTTCACCTACAACTGGGCATTTTGGTTTTACCAAAACCTATGAACGATCAAATGTTCTTTTTTATGGGATGGTATGAAATAGGATATTCACACCTTTATGGATGAATGTGATACTTTTCAATGCAATAAGGGAGAGATATTCAAATATCCAAGCACACTCTAACCGCTTCCAATCCTACCTACTATTTGGACAAATATTTCTATGGAATTCATTGTTGGCTTACCTAAATCAGACAATAATTTAGTCATCATGGTAGTAGTGTATTGTCTTTCCAAATATGCTTATTTATGTGCTCTTAAAAACCCATTCACAACATCCACCATGGCTCAATTGTTTATGGACAATATCTTTAAACTCCATGTCATGCCTCATTCTATTGTTTCTGACCCTGATCTAACTTTCATCAACACTTTTTGGAAATAATTGTTCCGACTTGTTGACGGGCGAAATTGATCGTCCGTCAACTGAGAGAGTGGAACCGGTTTGGGGTTGTCTAAATAACCCAAGCCGTTTGGAATGAACCACCCTGACGGGTTTAACGGCTCCGTTGGTTGCTCTAAGGTCTTAAGAAAACCAAAGATAAAACTAATCTAAACTAACTAAACTAACTAAAACAAACTAAAACTAACTAAACAAACTAAATAAAACTAAAATAAAAGAAACTAAACTAACTAACAATAAAAACAAATTAATACACTAATCTAATTGAAACAAACTACTATATAAACTAAAACTAAATATAACTATCCTAACTATTATATACAATCTACTAATTACTATTATAATAACTCAAATAAACTATCTAATTACCAGCTGCAATATTACTTATTCACAAATGTACACTATAAACAACCTACAGATTTGATTAAAACATGCAAAACTCATGTGTTTTCTACCCTAAGACAGCAAGATATGTTTTTGATTTTTATATTTTATGAAAAAGAAATAAAACTACTGAAATTAAACGATCTAATATATTTACTAAAATTAAACAATCTAATATAAATCTAATTAAAATTATATCTAAATTAAACTACTTAATGAAAACAACAAAAAAAAGATTAACTGACCTGGAAGCACTCCTAGTTTGTCCCGTGTATGATAGCTCTAAAGCTGGTCGGAGGAAGGAAACTCACACCGGATTGATCCAAAAACTTCTCGTAAATGATAGGCTATGCTGCTCTTTGAGTTTTTAACATGACAAACAAGACATAAAAGATCATAACAACTATAAGATTTATAAATCTCTGCAATAAGGGAAACCTATTACGCAAAAACTTATATTTGATAATTCAATCAATGAAGAAGACAAACCTGTCATTCATAAACTGAACTAAACGATTGTTATGTCTTTTATACAATTGGAAGATACTAGATATGGATTACAGTGATTAAATTTATATCATTTGCACATGATCTAGATAGCTAAAGTAGTCATAAACCATAAACAAATTGATATACATAACATGAAACAAAATGTTGATATATTGAGAAGCTAAAGCTGTAAAAAAACACCAATTCTTCTTCAGTTTGTATTAGAACTCCATATCCTTGTTCTCCCACGAATGAGGATGAACATTATTACAAAAATCATAAGTATATATAAGTCTCTCCACAGGGTAAAACCTCCCTGTGGATAATATCAAAATGTTTTACATAATCTGGGAAATATCCCAAAATCAACTAAACTAGGAAATCAAAATGCAAGTGAAATCTTTGAAATATCCCCTAACTGCTCATAAACTCAACTGCAATTTCGAATTTACCTACAATAGAACACAATTATCAAATTAGAGAGATATTTCATCAATAAAACAATAAAAATCTGATCCTACGGACTTAGCTACAAAATCATCTGATTCTATAGCTAGTCTAAAATAGTATATAGGACCAGATAACAATCAAATGAAATCTTTTCAAAACAATCAAATCCAATTTAAATTTTCTTTTAATAAATATCCAAAATGAATCACTATAATTCCAATGAGTTTATCATTCAAATTAACAAAATTGAAAAGGATTCAAAATAGGATAAAAATGCTCTGTTTTTTTAGTCGCCATAAAATATGGTCAAATCATAACAAGACTGTTTCGTATCAAGTTAAACCAATGGTGAACCATATCGTGTAAGATACGATTTAATTCAACACAATCACAATCGATACAATCATAAATGAACACAATCAAAATCGATTTGTCACGGTTGTAACAATGTGTATAAGGTTCATGTTGTTTCAATCAAATACCAATATAGAAAGACAGTTACGATTATTGCCAAATATTCATAACATCATCAAACTTCACCATAAATTTCAATCGTTGAGCGTTTACACAGTCAAAAGATAGGATCGCATAGTGATCGTAACCATCAACAGGAGTAATAATCATAAACTGGACAACAATCAAATATAGAAACAAATCGTAATCCTGGGCATAATCACTTTCGTTCCCAAATCAAATTTAAGCAATATATTTGTTGCAATATGAACCGAGCTGATAACACGGTCAAACAAAACAATGCGAATCGATTAGTTGGATATAACAATTATAACTCATATCTATTCTCAATTTGGTTATGCCTTAACAGAATGGCATTCGGATTGGTCAAAAGACATGGAATATCAAATCATAACAACTAACCATTATCGCCAACCACATCGTATAGACTATAACCAATTTCAAATCGAAACATTGACTGTGTTTGGAATTGAAATACCAGAAACAACTTGTGTTTAGTAAAGATATTAACAAATTCAATAAGCAACAGAGTATCCAATCGAATCCAAATTAAAACAATCAAATCCATAATATGATCAATCGAATCAAAGCTTAATCCAATCAAAGCAAATTTGGGAAACTAAATTCGATTAATCAAAACAAAATTATATACAATAACGCATGCTTATGTGTCAAAGTAAATCCACGCTGTAAATAGAGCTGTGAGTTTATCATATAAACAAGTGATAATCATACCAGTGAGGTTGTTCGAGCTACGCCAGTTTTGAGTTCACAACCGCTGTAGCAGACTCCACATTCTTAAACAGAATAGAGCCTGTTGTTCGCCATTTCTTATCAGTGGCTGTCGATTTAGCCTTCTGATTGGTGAGCTTTGCAACTTGATCCTCCAGAGTATGAATTCTTGATTGCAGCATTGGCACATCGAGGTAATACCTTTCTAACCATGCGCCACACTGATCACATGGTGGAGCAGCTGGTTCAGATAGAACAGGAGGGGGTTTCGACGAGTCACCGGGGTTTTCACAAGGCATTTTGATGCTTGGATATTTAGGATCACTTTGCAAGCAAGGTAGTAGGTTTTTGACAAGTCGTATGAGGGTTTGTCACACAGACCTTCAGAATAGAGATACTCACTTGCCAGGTAATGTTCAACCTCCGAGTCAGAATCTTCACTCACCATGATAGGGTCAGAGTTGACAGGAGGTCTCGGTTTGTTTCTTGCCATGCAAGAGATTAATCGGGTGTTCTTCTTACCTTTAGAATTCGCATTAGGTTTGGTCTTAGGATTTTTATCCACGGGTTTAACATTTTCCACATCCTTGGTGACAGAACTGGGCAGGTCAATAGGTGAGTCGGGTAGGGGTTTAGGTAACAGAGCACTGTAAGGCACAGGGGGTACTGACTTTCTCTCGCTCACCATAGGTTTTTCAACTTGTGGTGGGTTTGAATCTTCAAAATTATTGTGAATAAGAAAATCATTCCAACAGTTTCGGCGTAACCGCAAATGACAAACAACAAGCATTTTATTTAACCCAAAGTGAAAAAGGTTGTTATCGACCTGGTTCCATTTGTATCTTTTAGACATTTTAAACAGACTCCTAAGCAAGTAATAAGGCATATTAAGCTCATATCCCATGAAAACCATCAATAGTCGAAGGTGGTACAAGAAAACGAAACCATACCGGCCCTCGCAGGTGATGAACTGCTTGGTTATCATCAGCAAGTCATGCCAACGTTGCTTGAGCATATTCGTGGGTAAACCTTTGTAACAAGAGCTCACCCTTCGTGACTGGAAGAGCAATGTCCACGGGACATCTTCCACTTTACAATTTTTTTACCATTTCTGTCCAATAGCAGGCAGACCAGTAGCTAAACTAAGAAATTTCTCGTCAATTTCCAACTGCACATCCCCAACCTCGACTCGACAGCCATCAAAGGTTAATGCAAATTGTCGAGCCACACCAGGTTTAAAGCCATCAAACTTTCATATGAACTGGAGCCATCCGAATTCCTCAAGGTCACTGTAAGCACCGTCAAACATCAACAAAGCTTGGCAACCATTGGGTTCATCCCTTACGACTGGAGCCATGGTGCGGGCTCATGGTAGGGTTTGGATTGAACATAACAACACAGGAGCAAAACCGTTTGGGTTAACAACTATGAGCGCTCAAAGGGGAGGCAAATTAATGTGCGCGTGAGAGGGTGGTGGGATTACCACCACCATGCAGCATAGTAATGGCATAGTACAACACTATTTAATCAATCATGACATCAGTCAAACCATATTAATCGGCCAACCAAAAAAAATTAAACGGTGAATAATTATATCAATGTGCCATTGTTATAGTTCAATACGAAATCAATCCAAAGTTTAATATGAGCCATCAAACCAATTGTCATTCCATCAAACCCAAAGTTTTATCCAATTGTCCCATTATAATCAATGTAAAACCAAAACCATAAGTTAAAAATGTGCCATTGTATAACTTCAAACTATTTCCATTCAATATGAAATCAAACTCATACGTTACCCATGCGCTTGTTGCATAATCAAACATTTTGATCAAAGGTTTTAAAACATGGTGACAAGAGATAAAATCGATAAGCCAAGAGCTTATAATAATAAGGATCACATCATATAAAAAACCAAAATCAACCATGACCTCTATATAATCATTTATAACCCATAAATTTTCATGCTCAATGCCTTATCAATCAAATAAAAATCAAGTTTGCACAATCAAAGGAAGAATAAGCAATCTTTTTCAGCCATATGATAAACCAAAGATAAAGTGCCACTCAAAATATCGATAAAAAATATGACAGTTCAAATAACGATAGAGGAATTTTCACGCTTTCAGTCGTGAAAACTAAATTGAAACCAATTTGCAAATGTCGCATGAAATGAAAATATCGTCTATTTGCAAAATGCGATGGAAATTTGAAGTTCAGAAGTCATAGGTGTAGGCAGCTTTCGAGGCAATTGAAAAAATTGAATTGGCTGCCAACAATGGCGACACACTAGGAGAAGCAGTTATCTCTGTCAAAAGAAATAAATTCAGATTAGGACAACAAAGAAAAATTCAACTCAAAAACAACCATCAGAAAATCGTACAAACATCATACAAACATCATACAAACATCAACATTTACCATCTTTTCTAGCGATGTTTTAAAAGATGAAAACTAATAACAGTCTTAAGATCAACAAGTCACGCTTTTTATGATAAAATCTTCAATACTGTTGGCATGGCCACTGCTGCCAGCAGGCGTCCATAGCCTCGACAGGGTTGCCATTTAACCCACTCGGACATCCATATCCTGTCAAGAAGCTCTAGATCAGAGTAAAGGACTTTTAAAGAGGTTTGTTATAATTTTTTACAGATTTTCATTTACCCGACATTGCTTCGCTGCCAGCGGGCCTGTTCAGTACCCCGACGAAGTTGTCTTGGCGCCATGCTTGCATTTACCCGCTGCTAGCGGATCTGTTCAGTATCCCGGCAGATTTACAAACACTTCCCACAACTCTTATTTTATTTTTTTTCTTTTATGGATAGCTGAGCGGGGTGACGCTGAAAAATCTTGATATTTTATCATATATATATATATATATATTTTAGACCTCATCAGAATTTTTTGACACTGTCCTTTATTCAGCTCCAGAAATGTTTTATTTACAAAACAACTTACTATGACAAGGATACATCCTTTTGAGTCATTCCTTTATGGAAAAGGGACAGCGTAAAAAGATAATAGATGATCATGACAAACTTCACTCAGAGATTAAAATTAGTAAACTTCTTTCAAACAACAAAATTTTCCAACATAAATATCAGCTCTTAGAAATATATCACTGATGATCGTACAACTTTTCATAAGTTATTTTAGCGAAGAAATTTTCCCATGGTCTTTGTCTGAATGGCTCAGTACACAAGCATGCATATGTTTCAAAAACACAAAACTGATCAATCCCAATCAAAACCAAAAATAAAAGGAAAGGAAAAACAAAAGGAAATATTTACATAATATACAAGGGTAGTAATCAAGCAAAGTATCTTTTTAGGGCTTGGCCATTCACCGGATAGGTCTCAAGCTACCCTTCAAGATTCTGCAATCGAAAGGAACTAGGACCCAACTTTTCAACAATAAAAAATGGCCCAAGCCACAAATGTTGAAACTTGGTGTGTTCACCCTTCCCTTCGTGTGGTTTGTCCCACTTTAAGACGAGATTGCCTACTTCAAAATTCCTATCAGAAGCAGAATTAGAATCGAACCAGCTTTTAATCAGTTGTTGATGTTGGTCTAACTTACGCTTAGCTTGGGTTCTTACTTCTTCTAACTTCATCAAAGCGTTAATACGACTTTCTAAAGGGGAGCAATCTTCTTCTTGAGATTTTTGTGACAATTGGAGCGAAGGAAGAAGAATGTGAGGTGGAAAAATGGCTTCTCTGCCATAAACGAGGAAAAAGGGGGAGTTACCTATAGAGACTTTGGGTGTTACCCTATCATCCCACAGTGCCTTAAGAAGTGCATTGTGCCAATTCTTGTGATTTTCAGCCACGGTTCTCTTGATAATCTTGATCAAGTTCTTGTTTGTTGATTCTGCTAAGCCGTTGCCCTGGGGATAGTAACTAGCAGAATACTTCATCTTTATTCCTTTCTCTAAGGCGATCTCACTCATCTCAAGGGAAGAAAAGTATGAAGCGTTATCAAAGACTAGACAATCAGGGATACCAAAATGAGTGATGATATTTGAGTTTAGAAAAGCGATCACCTGACTTGTGTTAACAGTTCTTAGCGCGGCGGCTTCAGACCATCGAGTAAAGTAATCAATGGCTGTCACAATATAATTTTGCTATTGTGAGGATGGAGGTTCAATAGGACCTATGATATCAAGGCCCCATTGCTGGAAAGGAGAATCGACTGTGATGGGTTGTAAGGGGAAGGATGGCTTTTGCAATCGCCCTGATGCTTTTTGACAAATGATACATTTACGACACAAGGCATGGGCATCCCTAAAAAGCGTCGGCTAGTAATAACCGGCTCTTAAAACTTTATGAGCAGTGGTGTCACCACCGAAACAACCACCAGCTTCTCCTGCATGCAACTCAAGCAAGGCTTTTTCTGCTTCGTCCTTTTCAATACAACGCATCAATACGCCGTCGAAATTTTGACGAAACAATATACCATTAACTAGATGAAAGGAGGCGGACTTTAGTCTCAACGCTCTTCTTTTGGCAGGGTCAAGGTGACAGGGTGCTGATCCATGTTCAAGACAAAATCTAATATCGTCGTACCAAGGACTTACGAGGTTTTGCGCACAACAAATCAAACTCTGATTGCGTTGTTCTAGGTTTAACGTATCACTATCTTCTTGCTGTTCGGTTTCTAAATCAACTACCAACTTACACAACCCTTGGCCTCTCATGATATGTACTGGAGTGATTTATAAGTCATACTCCTGCAAGGAGGTGACCCAGTTGTCTCTTTTCTCTCCTAACTCCTTTTGCACTAACAGGTTCCTTACGGCAGGGTAGGGGACAATGACCTTCGTCCTCGACTTCAAAAGATATGACCGGAAATGCTTAATTGCCTTGAAGACAGTGTAGGCTTTCCGATTGACCACTGGGTAGTTAAGTTCAACGCCTTTGAAAGTAGATCTCATAAAGGCGATGGGTACTTCGTTGTTCTCGGAGTTCTTCTGAGTTAGGGCTGCGGCATAGGAACGATCAGAGGAAAAAGTATAGAGTGCAAAGTCTTGAGAGAAATCAGGGCTCATGAGAGATAAAGCGTCTAGTATGGACTTCTTTATAGCAATGAAAGCTTGGTTTTCTGTAGGTCCCCAACGATATTGGGTGTCTTTCTTAATCAGGTTCTGGAGAGGCCTAACCATTTCGGAGAAACTGGGGACAAATCTTCTCATGAAATTAATTTGGCCTAGGAAAGACTGCATGGATTTTTTGGAGGTAGGTAGGGGAAGTTTAGTGATGACTTGGGTCCTCTCGGGGTCAATAATCATTCCATCGCTAGACACAATGAATCCTAGTAATTTACCCTGTTCTACTGCAAAGATGGACTTCTTGGGGTTCAAGGAGATGTTGTATTTACGACATCGTAGTAGAACGACTCGTAAGTGAGCTAGATGATCATCTTTGTTTTAGAATAAATGATCACATCATCTAAGTAGATTACTACGGAGTGATTGATTAAGCCTCTGAAAGCAATTTCCATTGCTCTCTGAAAGGTAGCACCAACATTAATCAATCCAAAGGGCATTTTTCGATAAGCATAAGTGCCCCACGGGGTACGGAAGGTAGTTTTTAATTGGTTTGTCGGAGACATCAAGACTTTGTTGTATCCAGAGAAACCATCTAGTAGAGATAGCCTCTCGGAACCAAATACTTGTTGAAGGATCTGTTCCATGAGAGGGACATGATAATTATCTTTGTCAGACGCTTTGTTGAGGTTTCGGAAATCGACACAAAGTCGAATTTCCCCATTTTTCTTCCGCACTGGGACAAGGTTGGATACCCATTGAGTGTGTCTAACAGGAAAAATTATTTTAGCACTAAGGAGTTTATTCAATTCTTTTTGTATGGTCGGTTCTAGTTTAGGATGCATTTTCCTCAGTTTTTGTTGGAAGGGTAAGGTTTGGGGCTTCATCGGGATGACATGCTGTATAATGTTAGGATCGAACGTTTTAAGATCATCGTAAGTCCATGCAAAGACATCCTTGAATTCTTTAAATAATTTAACAAAAGCAACTTTCTCTTGTCTAGAACATCCCAAGCCTAGATTGATACACTGAGGATTTTCACTAGTCCCTAAATTGACTTTTTCATAAGATAATGAGGAACTGTTGGTTTTGCAATTGACCGTTTTTTTAAATTTATCTTCAAAATCATAAAACTTTTCTAGTCTAACAACAGATTTGGGTATGGAATTTACCATGTCCGATAGAGCTTCAGGAGATTTCGGATTAGGTATTACCGTAAAGTCGTGCAAATTGTCATCGTGCATTTGTTCATCTATCACAGCGCCTTGAAAGGTTTCTTCCATGTGCAGAAAGTTAATGATATGCTGATCATCGTCAAATACTCTCCAGTTTGTGATATTGTCAGGAACAGATGGTCGAAACAATAGCTCCACGAAGAATGCGTTTGGGGATAATCCTTCTGCAGGAAGAAGTTTAGAGGCAACATTAGCTAGTAGGTCTGCTTCAACATTATTTAGTCTAGGAATGGAATTATTATTAAAAGTAGAAAATTTGTTCATTAAACTCCATACCTCAGATTGGTAACATTTGAGATGCGGGGAAAGACAGTGTATAGAATCTCTCACCTGCCTAACCACTATCTCAGAGTCGCCGAATACAACCAGATTTTGAATGTGCATGTCCAAGGCTTTTCTGAGACCTTTCAATAAAGCCTCATATTCTGCGATATTGTTAGTACATTCAAATTATAGCCTACAAGCCAATAATGTTTTGTTACCTGCCGGATCGATAATGATGCAGCCTGCACCAGCTCCTTCTTTAGACTTGGAGCCGTCAAAATATAAAGACCAAATTTGATTTCCATCGGGCTCACAGGACTGTTGGATAAAAGTTGTTGGTTGCTTACATGCCACTATCTCGGATTGCTGTTGTGGATTGTTGATAGGTGAAACTTCAGCCATGAAAATTCCGAAGAAGGTGTCCATCCCTTGGACTTCAGGTGAATCAACCGGAGGTGTATATGGTTCATTGGAGTCATTCAATTCTATTACCGTGAACTTGAGGTAACACTCACGATTCACCCTGATCTTGTTGGGCATACCATTTTCTGGCATCCTAGTTGATGAATGAATTTTTCTTAGCCTTTAGCTCGATGATTGATTGGCTCCCATGGCTTTTGTTTCCCTGTGTGTCTTGACCATCCTGTCGTTGATTGATTGTGATAATTGTGGTACATTTTTCCTTCGTCCCTAGCTCACTAGTCCTTGCTTGAGAAGTTGGCTAAGAGCCTGATCTATGGTCGTCGCTTTAACGTTAATAGACCTATGGATCTCAATGCCCTGCTTTTCTGTGCGAGGATGATGAGCGAAGGATGTCCATGTCAGTCATCTACCTTTGATGTTTGTCCTTGGCTGACGGTTTGCTTTGCGCCCTGATGCGTTTATGTAACCTTGCAAATGTGATTGCTGGCGAAGTTTTTCTTTAAACTCGACATGTTTATATCTCATTGTCATCTCGTCTTACCCCATTTTTTTATATCTTGATGGTTTAGTTTTAACCCTACATTTTTATTCTTGGATAGATTGTAAATCTGCATTGTGTATAGATGGATAAGTTTTAACCCTGTGTGGTTTTGATTTGGTTATATGCGTTAGTTAAAAGTGATTCATCCATGTCCGTTTCATGTTTTTCTAATACTAATTTTATAATTAAACCTTTTACAAATTCTGATTTAAAATTGTTGATATGTCTGAATGCTGGAATATACATATAAGAATCAGCCTGGATCGAAGATAAAAAGAATAGACTAATATTTCTTAGCATTTCTGTAAATGCGAAGGGACCCTTCCTTTATTTAAATCATGTGTATTTACGTGTCTCCGTGGCTACGATTGTTGTTATGATGATACTGTTAAATCTTACCTGCCATGGTTTGTCTGCATGGGATTTGCTGAGCGTGGGAAGTTTTTATTTTTTTTGAATGGTCGAATATGCTAAAAGCGTCATAGCTTAAATCAAAATTCAAGAAGTTTATATATATATATAAAAGGATTATTTTTATCTCTGTCTATGTTTGTTGGGTACCCAGGCGAAGAAAAATATCGAAACCCTTAACCTTGGCTGCGTTGAACCATGTATTGATTGATTTAACCCTTCTCTACGTTTGCATTGTGTAAATATTCTATAAGGATGGGGTCTGAGTTTTTCACTGTGTAATGACTGTAAACATTTTTCTTTATGTTCATTGTTTAAAGATTTCATTTTTTCCCTTGTTGAAGACTGAGGTTTGCATTAACATTTTATTGTGACTTGATTCCTGTTAATGCCCACGCCTTGCAAGTGATTGAATGCCCATGGGTTGCAGTCAGATTCATGACTGTGTTCTTCTGTTATTGACCACGTTTTTTCTCACTGAATGTTGACTAAAACACTAATTGAATTCCCACGGTTGTAGTTAAATTCGTGAATGTGTTTTTCTTCATTAGAGACCACGAATTTCCCCCCAGGATGACTGCATTTTGTTGTTTAAAGTTTACGTTTTTGTCAAATAAATTGATGTTGCATTTTTTCCTGAGACTGCCCATGAATTGAGGATAACATGCCTGACTGATTGTGCTCTTTAAAACACCCATGAAATTTGATCTAATAGATTGACTAAGTTTGTTGTTACTCGCCCATGAATCTTGCAGTTAAAACTTATGTTTGAGTTTTGCTTCTGATTGACCACATCTTGCCATTAAATTGGAATGTGTGGCTGGGATTGGGCACGATTTTCCACCACTGTGTGCTGCGTTTTGATGTGGTGTGGTACAACTATTTATTGCCTTGAAAATCGCCCTGATTATTGTTAAGATATATTCATTGTTATTGTTATGGTTGTATTGATTGCCTTGTTACTGTTCTATTGACTGTTACTATTACATTAATTGCCTAGTTACAGCTTGTTAATTGTTATGTTAATGAAAACGTTAATCGCGTTGTCATTGCTATATTATTTGCTATGATAACAGTTGTAAATTGCCTTGTTATTGCTAAATTAACTGTCATGTTAATTGTTACATCAATTGCCTTGTTTTTGCTATAAAAATTGTCATGTAACTGCTATGTTGTTGCCTTGTTAGATTGCTAAACGATGTCAATAATTGTTAGCTTCCTTCTCAATATTAATGACAACTAGTATTGTTAGTTCGGTTGATATAGTTAGTCTGCATGCTGAGATTAATTTCCCATGAGTGTTTTAATGAAATCATTTTACTTCAAGTTTGTTAATGTGGTTATTTAAGTTAATAGCTAGTTGGATCATTATAGACTTGACCATTTAGGTTGTGTTAAGGATTAAAATTTGATTTGTGAGAAGGGACTGGATTGCAATTTTAAACTCGCTGAATTGAGTTATAATTAAGGATAGAGGGCATTTATAATTATGGTTTTAGTATTGACTACTTAGATTTGAAAGATTAATTGTATTAACTATTATTTAGTAGGCACATTATTGTCTAATTGTAACTTGACGTGCCCCATTAGAATGGAACCCTTATTAAAATAGAATTTATTCTTGGACTGGTGAGACTGGGTGATTGGTGGGGTTGGGGACGATGTCGTTTGGGCTAGCGTCACCCCTTGTCTTCGTTATTTTGTGTTTCGTCTACCTTTCGGGTGGGGGTAGGTACAATCTCCCAGTCAATATTTGATTTCTAGTGTGTCAGATTTTTCTAGAATCCTTGGTCCGGATAGCTTATGTTTGTGCCAAGTTTTTGACGTGTCTATCACCTAGGAACGACATGATTCCTAATGCAGGGATCATAGTGCGCCCTATGGGTTAGTGGCAAATGATATCTTGGTCGGATTTAGTGTCTACCTTGTGAGTGTGGCTAAGCATCATGTTGAATTGGGCGCATGTGTTGGTTCGCGCACCATGAGGTTCTAATCTTGTTCGTCAACGTCATTATGTCGGGAAGGGGAAGTTGTCCCTTAGCTTGTAGGAGTGTCTTGTGGCATCGTGGGATTAGTCATTACTCCTAGTTTTCTGGGCATGTTTTCCCGGTTTCCCTTGTGCCGGTGCATGGTGTCGTCGTTGCCTTCTTGCCTCTTAACTCTTAAAAACAAAAAAAAAACAAAAAAAAATTGCGCTTCTTCTTCACTTGTAATCGTAACAAAGGGGTTGTTACAGATGCTTTGCAGGTCTTTGGAGACTCGAAAATAGTGATTGACTGGTTAAATAATAGAGGGGAACTGTAGGTAATCTCCCTAGTGGGTTGGAAGGACATAATTAGATAGCTCAATAAATCTTTCAGTGCTATTAGTTTCTCTCACATTTATTGGAAGCAAAACAAGGAGGAATATTTTCTATCCAAGAAGGTTGTTTGGAAGCAAGAAGCGAAAATTACTTACAACCAATTGGTAGAAGGAAATGAGGGCCCTTTTGTTTTTCTAAATCTATATTAGCATGTATTTTTTCTTATAGTGGTCTACAAAACCTTAGAGAAAGGTGTCAACATATTTTTGGTTACACATTTTGAAAGTTGTTTAGTGGAAAATTGTTGTTTAGTTTTTTTTTTTGAATAGGGATGCTTTTGCTCCCTTCAGTCTACAAGATGATTTGGACACACACTATTTTTTTTTAAATCCAAGAACAATTGAGGTTGCTAACATCTGGCTAAGTTTTTTCCATGTATACACAAATTATATATATAATATAATGAGTAATTTTCTATTGGAAAAAAAAACACAAGAATAGGGGTCTTTACACATTTATCTTTTTACATTTCGTTAAGTATAGGAAAAATATAAAAAAAAGTAATTTAGGACGGTTTAACATATGAAAAAACAAAGTTATCAGCCTAGAACCATAACATAGATAGAGAGTATAGGATGTCCATAATTAGCACAGGACCATACCAAAGACAAAAATATAGAGAGTATAGGATGTCCATAATTAGCACTGGACCATACCTGAGATAAAAAGTATAAGATGTCTATAATTAGCATGGTACTATAATCTACATAGAGAGTGCATGATGCTGATGAAATTCTATAGGATGTCCATAATTAGCATGGGACTATATGATAACCATTTAGATGATAAAATTTATTCATAATGAATTTTAAAAAGTATGTAATGGGTATAAATTAAATGTTGATGGAGATTTTTAAAAATAATGTTGTATGAAAATATTCTTTTAAAAGTTGAAAGAAAAACTTGAAAAGAAATGATGCACTCATAGTCATGGATTCTTACTTTTAATTGGCATTTAAAACTTGACGGACATGGGATTTGATTAATGAGATATTTATCTTGTGGCCAAATGTTGGTATAAAAATCAGAGGGTTAAAATGTGTGATACCTTTTTAGTAAGTAATAGTAAAACATGCCTTGAATTCAAGAATCTACTTAAATACATGGGTATAACACCTTAGATATTTATGCAAGGAGTGATGGATAAAACAATTATCATGGCCACATTATCACATGTAAGGTTGGGAAAATTATCATTGGAAGACATGGCTAATGAGTTTGGGGATTAAGTTTGTTGTTTTATTTTGGATGTATGTTAAGTTCATGATATTTATAATCTTTTCAATTTAATGTATTAGGTATTTTGTTATATATATCATTATAAAATTATGTATTCTAATTTTCTATTCATGAGGTTTATACAAAAAGATAAGATAAAATGGTTGAATCATTGAATGAAGAGAATTGAGATGATGTTAGGTGCCACTATACAAACTCAAAATCTATAGTAGTAATGAGCATTCAAAGTGTATGCTGATTTTTTATATTTATTTATCCATTTGTAGGTTCATTTATTTCTATTTTATTACATTTTTCCAAAGAAAATCTTGCACCTACTCAGAATATCATGATGGAGTGTGCTTCAACTGCCAACTATAATAGTGTTTCGTAACCCTAAGGGACTCAATTGGATTTGAACTTGTGACTTATGGCTTGCCCATCAACAACATGCCTTCAACAAATTGTTCAACAGATTGAGATAACCCTTGAGACTAGATGTTTGGAAACATTGACTCATCTAACCCTCAAGAACTTAAGTGAGAGTGAGATTGTTGGAACCTTGCCAATCCATGATCAATGAAATACCATGGATATTCCACTGGAATAGTTCATCACAACATATCACACAATATTCTAAAATCTCTTATTATAGTGTGTTTTACTTAGATTCAGAATTTAGTATTACTAGCTTAATACATGAAGTACTAAATAAATTGAAACTTAAATTAAAAAGACAAGAAAGTAAGGCACCATACACAATAATAAACACAAGACATATCCTTAAAGGGTTGGTTGACCCTTTCTGTAGCATAGTATTCCCAAGGAGGGTGATCATAGAGAAGGGTTGGTAGGCCCTTCCTCAAGTATGGTATTCATGTTAAAATGTATTCAGTGAAATGATTGGTCAACCCTTCCTCAAGGATGGTATTTGTGTAGAGGGAGATCCATAAGAACATACAACTTTCCCCTTCCACCATCGCGACAATCTTGTCTAGGGGATCTTAGAGAAGGATTTGGTTCCTTCCTACAACATAGTATTTCCATTGAGAGGGTGCATGAATAAATGTATTCTAAGCCTTTCATGGTCATAATAATATTTTCTATGAGGTCATAGGGAAGGGTCATCTAGGGGATTCTCCTTTTCCCAACTGACTTCCTATATCCTTGAGAATAGTATTTTCATTGTGGGGCATCACTATGAAGGGTTGATCAACCCTTCCTCAAGCATAGTATTCTCATCAAGGGAGAGCCAAGGGAAGGATCAATTGAATCTGCGCTCAAGCATTGCATTGACATCATGGATTATACCATGGAATGATCCAGGTGGATATTGGTGGCCACCCACCTATTCCAAATGGCTCCTCTTGACAAATTTTAGAATTGTGGGTTCTACACTTCTGAGGTTGTTTGAAGCCCTACACATATTCTAGGTGGATATTGGAGGCCACCCACCTAATACAACTGGCTTAGTTTAGAAGTTTTCATGTCAGTGCATCTTTCTGTACTTCCAGGACTATTTTGGGGCCCTAAATAATGTTTTTTTGGTTTTCCATAGTCAAACTATAGACAGAGTTAGAGTTTGACAACATAATGTGTATTTATTGAAAATACCTTTCCAATGGTCTATCACACGCCTAAAACGGAAGTTGTATGCAAAATTTACGACCCCAGGAAGTTGAGGTACCAACTTACCCATCGAGGGCCCACATAACTTTTGGTGTTTCATCTCCTAGGGTTAGGTTTTTGGATGTCTAGGGTTTTGGCATTCATGAGTAATGTTAAAAAGGCCTCTAGAGCCTCATTATAATCATTATGCTCAGACGCATGCACATATCAACCACATCTCTTCTTAGAGATAACTACCACCATTCGAGTAAGTTTTTTTTAGTTTTGCAGATTTACTATTTAAGACTATTTCAGTTATTCAATAGAAGTTATTGTTCACTGGATATCTATTGTTGTTCTTTGTATCTCTGTGTTTTTGTATTCAGTTTGTTAGTCAGCTCGTTCTGTTCATAAATATGGATCAGTGGTATCAGAGTGGTCTGCTCTTCATTTACTTTTCTTCGTGCATGTCCTCGATAAGATCTGGGTACAAGAAGTTGGGACTCAAACCATTCAAGCCTTTGCAAGATCGGTTGCACCGAGCCTGACAACAACCCATGGGGGACGAAAAAGAAAGATGATGGAGAAGAATATCCTTTTAAAATGTTTCTCGAGGAATCCATTGCAATGCAAAGGAATGAAATGATGGACAACTTTGCACAGATCCTTTGGCGGCTTCCCACAGGATAAGCATCTTCATCAAGTGGCCATGCAACCCCCTTCAAGGTATAGGTAAATTTTGATATTCAATTATTTGAAGGACTGATATATGCAGATGCTGTAGATAAATGGTTGAATATGTTCGAAGGGTATTTTTTGGTCCATAATTTTTTTGATAGGTAAAATATTACTTTTGCACTCCTCAAGGTCGTCCCCCATGTTAAGGACTGGTGGAATAAGTACTCTGAGAAAAGGTCCATAGAGGAATCTAAAATATTTCTGGTCATGCCAACATGGGATTCCTTCAGGGATGCCATTAAATAACAATACTACCCTATTGAAAGCTACGAGGACTAGTACACAACATGGACCACCCTGCATTAGGAAAGGGACCAAACAGTACCAGATTTCACCAATATTTTCCATACCCTGTTGTTGTGGGGTATTCTACCCTACGGACTAACAAGCTAGGGATTTAAACTTGTACGCAGATCATGACCCTTCAGAAACAACTTTTAACCTTCTACCCGAATCTAAAACCCCTTTTCTCATGCAAACATGGGAAGAATCAACCAACCTTTTTGTCGATGGTTGAAGTAGATCCTCCGTTGAGCCTTTATCCCCTTGCTGCTGCTGCTCCTTCCAAAAAGATTTCCTGCAATCAAGACAAAAATACACATGCATGCTATTGATCTACTAGAGGGTTAGAGATTAAACACAAATCAAATGACATAGATAAGACTCATGTATTTGGTACGGGAAACGTATCTTTTTTCATTAATCTCAATATGAATCAACTTACAATGATTTCAGAGACCGACCACCGTTCTTCGATCCTGATCCTGGGCTCCTCCTCTTCTTTTGTCCTCCAATTGCTTTTGCATGAATTTCTCCTAAAGCTTGAGGCAAGGCTAAAGGGTTGGGACAAAACGGACTTGGAAATTTGGCAGAGTTTCTTTTCTATGATTTTTCCTTTCTTGAATAGTACCTCTACTCCTCCTTTTATAGGCTAGAAGGAGCTAGGGTTTTTTGCGAACTCTCGGCCATACATGGCTGGGAGTTCCAGTTAATTGACAAAAATCTCTTCGTCTCGGCATAAATTTTCCTGATTTTTTGCTTTGTTAGGTAAACGCGGGCTGTAGTGGGCTAGCCCGCGGTCACCCGCATGCAGTAGAATACCATCAAGCGGTCCAACGCAGTGAGAGGTTAGGGCGCGGGTTGCTTGATTTAAGTGGTTTTTTGAGGTTTTGTTCAGCATGGCTTTGGCTAGGAAGAGGCATGAGTTGGCCTGATGCCAGGTAAGCCTGTGTGGTGCATTTTAGGGTTATAACAGATTCCCCCTAATGTGTGAGGTCAGAAGAGCATATGATGGCCGAAATACATTACCAATTCT
>ML779162.1:814413-833030 GCA_009831015.1 Picea engelmannii
TTAACTATGGACTCCGGGGGGGGTTTCTTTTTCGTAAATTTAGTCCCTCAGGCCCGAAAAAGGAATAAAATTATACCTGAGGATACTCTTCTAAAGAATGGAAATTCAATAGAGCGCTCCTTTGTTCATACAGTTGACCGTCCAGACCGAAAAAGGGGTAAACTACCGCAGAACATATGTGACTTCA
The DNA here is from genome assembly GCA_009831015.1 of Picea engelmannii. Taxonomy (NCBI): domain Eukaryota; kingdom Viridiplantae; phylum Streptophyta; class Pinopsida; order Pinales; family Pinaceae; genus Picea; species Picea engelmannii. Next base: position 814,601 of record ML779162.1, read on the forward strand.
AATTTCAGTTTAACGAGCGTGAAGGGTCACAAGATCGCTCGACAATCTTTTCATGTTTAAAGGGTCTGAAAAGGGCTTAAAAGGAGACTCGTTTAAGGAATGTTCTTCTGGACCAGTTTAACGAGTGTGAAGAAACAAGGTCACTCGACAATATTTTCATCTTTAAGGAGTCTGAAAAGGGCTTAAAGAAGACTCCATAATGGTTACTTTTCTCAGTTAATCCGGACGAGATCGAAAAGCATAAATACAGTCTCGCCGGATGTTTCTTTTGGGTCTCAAAGCGAGCTTGAAAAACAACAAAGGTAGCCCATGATCGACACTTTGTGGGTCGATGTCAGGTATCGCTTCGTAAGACCAGGCAAAAACGTCGCAGAATTCTTTGGAAAGATCCGTGTAAATATGAATCTCTTCGAGGGAGCAATCCACTCCGACGAAGACATTCTCCACGACGCCAGGGTTTTGGGAGATGTTAATAGGTATAGTTTCAGCGATAGTCACCATATTGCCCTCAGCATAAATTTTCGGTGTAGCTAAGAGGTTAATAGGACACGACTGATCTCCCATCATGGTGATAGTGAATTCTCCTGCCTCAATTCAGTGCAACTCTGGGAGGAAATATGATCTGTGATGAAGATCTTCCCAAGGTTTGTCCGGACTAGTCATTGCTTCGATTACAGCTTCGTCAGAAGGCAATACTAAGTCTAACGAATCAGTGGTAGCAAGAGAACCCTGAGCCCAGATAGGCTCTGGAATTGGATCCAAATCTTGTGCGGGAGTTGGATCGGGAGTAGCTGAAGTTTGTTGGACTAGAGAGTACGCTACTTCAGCGGTCGACAAGGGCATGGACATGCCGGAGTGCCCTGTCTCATCCATCATGGCTGACGGTGAAGGAAGAATCCACGGATCCTCAAAGTAAGTCGTGCGGAACGATGAAACATGGAAAATCTCAGCCTTGTGGTGGTTCGATATAAACTTGACATCTCCTTGAGGAGGTGAGTAATCAAAGGTACCCATCAAAGATGGGCACAAACCAACTCCTACATTGACGACATCGGCATGAGGATTATCTACCATGGGAACCGTGGATGCCCCCAAGGCTGGGTCAGGTCGAGAGAAGGACAAATGATCAATAGTCACTATCTGGCCTTCATGTGGAAATAGTAAGACTCGGAAAATTGTAGCGACTATCACCTGCATTGCGTAAGTCCAACTACAACCTAACAATAGATTGTAGTCGATGGGGGCATCAAATACCTCTACTTCGACACACACGGTCTTCCCCCCTAACTGTACTGGGAAAGAAGGAATGATGCCATGTGGTCGGAAAGAACGACCATCGAACACAGTGAGGAGAGTAGGTGACGGAGACAACTCAGGTTGACCAATGGCTTTCCAGCATGCCAACGACATAACGCAAGTCGAAGCGCCCTCGTCTACCACCGTGCGAAAGATATTCCATGTAAAAGTTTTCGTGGGATGAGCCACTACTATCTAAAATGCGACGTGGTAAGGCAAACGAGGTTTCAAATCAGTCGTATCTAACATGATGGTTCCCGGGTTACAAGTCTCAGTAGAGCCTAAAGTAGCCAACAAGGCTTTTCTCTGAGCAGGGCAACTTTGGAGGACCTCCAAAGTGGACATAGCACAAGGGGTTTGTGACAAATATTCCACCACAGAGTAGTTCTGGGCGGCCCTTGCATTTGGATTATGAGAAGCTCGTTTAAACGCACCTTTTGGGATGCGAGTCATTATTTCACCCAATGTCTTCTCGATCTATAGAGGAAGAGATGGGATCTCGGCTTGTTTTCCCTTCTCAGAGGCGCTTGGTTTGCTATAATTGTGAGCTCTAGTCGCTATGAAAGCGTCACTTTTCATCATATATACGTTCGTGGAAGAGGAATTACTGGGGGGAGGGCATTTTTCGTGGCTGCCCCCCTCGGTACTTGCAGAGGCTTGAGTTAAATTTTGCCCATGCTGAAAGGGATTAGTCAACACGGCCTGCAGTTGCTGCGTGACAAACTTCTGGGCTTCTGCAAGTCGAGGGCATAGATGGGTTGGGTGGTATTCCACACATAGGTTGCACAGATACCTCGCCTTCCATTTTTCAGTAGTTCCCTCACCAGCATTATCAGTTTGTTTCTTATCCCCCTTACTCTTCTTGCGTTGTTTTTTCTTTCCTTCAGGTTGCTGGTTGGCCTTTGAGTTAGTCGTCTGTACGGAGTGTACTTTCGACGTTTGAGTAGGAGGAGCAGCCGAAGCAGTAGTATGGTTGGCTGCTGAATGTTGTATAGCTAACTGCTGCAATTGTTTTGTCAATTGCTCAGCGGGCTTGGTTTGTGCTGAACCAACGATGCCATCGGCATGTGGTCCGGCTCTTTGTCTGGTTTTGTCCAGAATTGATCGTGGTGCATCCGGTAGGATGGTGTACAATAGACCAGACTGAGAATAAATAATCTCAAACTGTTGAGCCCTCATGATGGCATCTTCCTCGGAGAAGACCCCTGAAGTTGCGACATCTTTGGATAACTGCGGAACTAAAGACTTAAGGAACCACTCAAGCAGGAATGTTGGTGGGACAGGTACCTTGATAAGACTCTTTCGGCGTCGCCACTCTCGAATATGATCCGAGACATGGTCCACTGACGTCTGCTCAAAATTGGCTAGCAACTCTGTGTCAGCGTTGTATCTCACAGGTAACTGGAAATGGTTAAGGAAAGCCATAGCCGGTTCGCCGAAAAAGGAATATCGTGAACGATCAAGCTCTATGTACCATTTCGCAGCACTCCCAATAAGAGTGCATTGAAACAATCGCAACTGGATGGAGTCGTCTTTCAATGAGTTAGAGGAACACCATAAGTGGAAAGTGGTCACGTGATCACCTGGATCTTCATTAGGCTTGGCTTCGAACTTTGAGATGTCCGAAGGCAACTTCATCGGCATAGGAGGCCAATGTAGATCGTGACAGATAGGATCATTCAACAACCTTGTTAAATCTGGCAAGTGTAACGTCGCCAAGAAAGGGATTTTAGGTTGCTGCTGATAGCTGGGATAAGAGGGTCCTGGAGTTGGACTGGCACCAGGTTGCCAGGAAAAGTTTGGTTGCTGGCCTGGGTTCTGGTAGAAGTCGTGGCCCTGACCCGCGTAAGGGTTTTGCATTTGAGGAGACATCATTTACTGATTCCCCATGAAGGACATAGGATGTTGGGAATTCATCATGTTAGACGGACTTTGGGAAGGATTACCCCATGCCAGTCCCGAGGGGAGAGGCACGGAGGTCTGTCCGGGGTTCCATTGAATGTGGAAAGAATTGCCCCAGAACAACATTCTGGATGAAGGAACGGATCCTTGTCCTGAGTTCCAAGGTCCTGGTATATGTGCCTCCAGTGTAGGAATAGTACCCTGTGCTGGTGTAAACTATCCAAATACAGGTGTGCCCCCAGATGGGAAAGCAGCAGATGTTAAAGTGTTATTACCAAACGTCCTGTTCCAAAGAAACGATGACGAACCTACCGACTGAGTTTGCGCAGGTGTTCCTTGACTCCCGTCTCCAAAAGGACTTGTGTGTGCAGGCTGCCCGGTGGACTGCTGATGCGATCCACCGAGCGAAGGGGACGAAGGAGGAATATGACCTCCAGCGTAAGGAAAAGCATTGAAAGGGACAGGAATGCCCCCAAGTTGACCTTGCAGAGGAGCGTTAGAGCTCCCTTCCCCCAGGCCCAAAGTCTGGAAAGTGGATGAAGTGAGTGCAGGACTAGTACCTGAACTAGGCATATCGTATGAAAACGGAGTGCCTGTCGCAGTAGGTGTGTAAAGAGGTGTGGTCGCCGCGATAGATGGGGTCGGTCCACTATGCGACATAGTTGCGACCAAGACCGTAGTGGCCCGGACTGCCGACAAAGGTAAGTTAGGAGAAGCTTCTCCTATGGTAGTAACAATGGCAGGAATGGAAGAAGTCCCAGAGGAAGCGATTTGTTCCATAACTGGGTTAGGCACTGACAGGCTTTCGTAAAATTGAATTGGCACAACAATGTCCGGCCAAGTATTAGTGTTGGAGGTTTCAACCAATCCAAGATTGGCGGTCGATTCCTCAGGGGGTTGTTCGGGATCAAAAGCCCTGGTTGCTTCGAAAGACCCTTGATGGTCTAGCTTCCGCCTCAATGGTGGCGGGGGTGGCTCCAGTATAACCAATGGCAGGCCCAGAAGCCTTCCTGACTGGCGGAGCTCCGAATCCTCCACTGTGTGAGAATATTCACGACACTCTAAGGTATTCTACATGAACAAACAACAACACACACTAAAATAAAGCCCCTAGAAGATAAATCAAGCAAGCACTAAACTAGTTGGAAGAACAGTTACAACAACCAACACTAGAGAAACTTACCGGTGCAAGTGAAACTCGAATACAGAAGCACCCTCCAGGTATACTCTGCAAAGCGTTGGTCCGATGTCTGTCCTAGGTACCGCGGTATACACCCGCAGTCACCTGTGTATGTCCCTAGAAAAGATTGGCAACTAGTTTGCCAGCACGTGAACAATCATCAGGCGGGTACAGTCGGCAGTCGGGTAGACCACAATGAGTAGGGTATCAAGCCCGAAACTTGTCAAGGGTATCGAGAGAAAATGGTCCGGAAGATGACTAAGGACCTCGAATGGATTCGAGACCCACGAAGCTCCGTGGCAAATGCAAACGACGAAATCCCTTAACAGATCCTCTATATGTGTTCTCCACAACGCTCGGTCCAGCTTTGGAGGGGTTATCTCCGCTACCTTTCCTTACGCGACCTCGTGTTTATCCCCTGTGTTAGAGGGGGGTCCTGAATAACTTTCCGTAACTGGACTTCTACACTCCCTATTGACAGACTCCAATGTTTGGTTTGGGTGGCCCTGGAGAATTTACGCTCCAACCTATTCCAAGGCCCTATCCCGAGCTAGTGTATGCACTGTACAAATAGAAAAGTCTACTTGATTTTATTTAGCGTTTCTTTTAATGGGCTTTATTAAGTCTCAAGGTGCGGAAGTGAAACTGAGGGTGTGTAAAAAGACTCAAAGCAAAATGCACAAAAAATGCGTGGAAACAAAAACTTTTACTAAAATGCAAAACCAACAACTTTTCAATGAAAGACTTTGTTTCTTTTCGAAATTACTAAGATTTTATGTAGTATATATGAAGGATTTTCACTCAGATCTGCAAGCTACTTATACTTGACATGCACTGCAAAAACTTATGCAAAACAAACTTCTTTCCTAGCTACTGATGCAACAACACAATCCTCAAACCAAGAAGAAAATGAAACAGGAAATTGTTTTTTATTTCGTTGTAAAATAACACAACAAGGAAAAATGATGACAAGAACAAAACCAAGAGAATAAAAGAAAACTCTGGCTTAAAGCGCAGATCGCAAACAAAATCAGAGCACAAAAATCCAACAAAGCAATCACAACAACACCAATTCTAACACTTTCCTAAAAACCATAAATCTAATATTTTTTCTCTTTTGTCTTTTCTATCAAAACATTAACTAACAAACACAGGCTAAGGATAAGATGCCCTAACCTGCTGACTGTGCAGCTCTAGACTCCAAACCCTGAAAGGAGCACTTCTCACCATAGGAGGGGATGACTGCCCCACCCAGGCTGAAAGGTCAACCAGACAGACCCGCGATTGTCACTGATACAGCAGACGGTCAACCGCGTGCTGAGTTATAACAGCACGCGGGTACCCACGCTCTGAGCTGAAGTAGCCCGCGGGTTGGTATAAAATCTGAGAAAAAATCAAACACAGGCAGCCCAGACCTAAAAGAGGCCTCTGGTATTGACAACCAGGGTCTCCCAAAGGCTTGGATGCTTTCACCTTGACAGAAAAGGAAAATTTCCAAAACAGAAAACAAATGCTAAGAACACCCAAAACAATAAGGCGGACTGAAAGCAAGACAGTAAACCAATCAAGACCCAGAGAGGATCCAGGAAGCCCCCTGAGAAGATAAACTTCTGACAGAAAAGAGGAGATTGCCTCTCGAGCTTCCTGAAAGCTACACGCTATTGAAACTACTACAACATGCGGGCAAACGTGTGCTGTAGAAAGTTAGGGCGTGGGTCACCTGCGGGCAGGGCTTCTGCAGGCCGTGAGTACCTCTGTGTGTCCCAAGAATAAATGTCAAGCATCAGTCATGGAAAACTGGTATTGATAACCAGGTTCCCTGCTAGCATTGACCTAACAGACAACAAAATAAACAAAGAAACAGAGACTAAACTTCTTTGAACTACCCAAAAGATTTTTAACCAAATCCGGAAACCCTAAGAGTAAAATATCCCCAGTGGAGTCGCTAATTCTGTTGTGGGGTATTCTACCCTACAGACTAACAAGCTAGGGATTTAAACTTGTATGCAGATCATGACCCTTCAGAAACAACTTTTAACCTTCTACCCGAATCTAAAACCCCTTTTCTCATGCAAACATGGGAAGAATCAACCAACCTTTTTGTCGATGGTTGAAGTAGATCCTCCATTGAGCCTTTATCCCCTTGCTGCTGCTGCTCCTTCCAAAAATCTTTCCTTCAATCAAGACAAAACTACAGATGCATTCTATTGATCTACTAGAGGGTTAGAGATTAAACACAAATCAAATGACATAGATAAGACTCATGTATTTGGTACGGGAAAAGTATCTTTTTTCATTAATCTCAATATGAATCAACTTACAATGATTTCAGAGACTGGACATCGTTCCTCGATCCTGATTCTGGGCTCCTCCTCTTCTTTTGTCCTCCAACTTCTTTTGCATGAATTTCTCCTAAAGCTTGAGGCAAGGCTAAAGGGTTGGGACAAAACGGACTTGGCAATTTGGCAGAGTTTCTTTGCTATGATTTTTCCTTTCTTGAATAGTACCTCTACCCCTCCTTTTATAGGCTAGAAGGAGCTAGGGTTTTTGGCGAACTCTCGGCCATACATGGCTGGGAGTTCCAGTTAACTGACAAAAAGCTCTTCGTCCCAGTGGAAACTTTCCTGATTTTTTGCTTTGTTAGGTAAACACGGGCTATAGTGGGCTAGCCCGTGGTCACCCGCGTGCAGTAGAAGACCATCAAGTGGTCCAACGCGCCCAGTGAGAGGTTAGGGCACGGGTTGCTTGATTTAAGTGGTTTTTTGAGGTTTTGCTCAGCATGGCTTTGGCTAGGAAGAGGCATGAGTTGGCCTGATGCCAGGTAAGCCTGTGTGGTGCATTTTAGGGTTATAACACCTGTGCACCAAAATGGGTATCAAAGACTTTGAATGACATCTGGTGCTAAAATAGCATGACTATTTGCATAGATACATTCAAACATAAATGGAGTTTCTGGACATTGCATCATTGGGCATGACTTATAGATATGTTGTCAAGATTGAGAAGAAATTTAAGTTGAAGAGGCGAGCGTTTGGATCTGCAAAATCCTCATAGCCTAAGTAAGGAAAAGGAGGCCCCAAGCCACGCAACAAGGGGCAAATAAAATATGGCCACTCTTAGGACAACCAGTCCAAGATGAAACACAAGAAAGGTAATGAGAATTCAAAGAAGGACACGAGAAAATGGTGTGAATACCATAAAATCCTTTGGCACAACACCGAAGAATGCCACTCCAAGCAGTCACTTGTGGATGATCTGAAAGCTTCTGATTCATAGGCCACTTATGAATCCAAATCAAATATAGAAGGAGGGAAAAAATATTATTGATGTTGAATCTAGTTCCATTGTTTCTACCACCAAAGTCCAACCAAGTGAACTAGAAGAACTAGAGGAAGGGGAATGCCTCTTTCACACACAGATGTGGGTAAAGGGGTCTCCTCTTTATTTCATTGTCAATAATGACTGTTATAATAACCTTATATCAGCATAGGTCGTCAAAAGGTTGTACCTACCAGCAACACTGCACCCGCAACTCTACACCATTGGCTGGCTTTGCCAAGGAAGAGATCTTCGTGTCAGCTAACAGGGTTGTCTGCCCTATGAATTCAAGCCTTTCAAAGATGAGGTATTGTGTGATATTTCTCCCCTTGAATTTTGTGATGTTCTTTTAGGACATCTGTATTTGGGGAAGCAACATGTTGTGTATGAATCTAGACCGTGCAGTGTTATTATTACTTTGTGTAGACAATTGTACATGATACCAGAGGTAGCGTCGCCTACCTCTATTTGTTTAATCTTTGCTAAGAAATGCAGTAAGGTTATCTCACAGACTGAGAAGTTCATCTTCTTTGTGATCCATACTCATAGTAAACAAAATATCATTGCCACATATGTGGCCTCTACACAGAGCCTCTCTTTGCAGCAAAAGCAAGTGGACGAGATCGTGGAAGTGTACAGAGACATCTTCTCCTCACCCACTGGGGTACCGATGCACTGCCAAGTCAAGCATGAAATTGATCTAACCCTTAGTGCACCTCTTCCTAATGGACCAATTTATCGTCACTCATTGATGGAAAATGACGAAATCAAGCATCAGATACAAGAGCTGCTTCAAAAGGGGAACATTAGACCCAAGTCCTCCCCTTTCAAAAGCTCGATTGTACTAGCATAGAAGAAAGACAAGACCTGGAGGCTATGGATTGATTAAAGATAATTAAACAAAATCATAGTTAGGAACCAATACCCGATTCCCATAATTGATGACCTTCTTGACCAAATCAAGGGGGAAAAATTATTTAGCAAGATTGACCTAAATTATGGCTACCATCAGGTTCCCATTGAACCAATTAATGTATGGAAGAAAACTTTCAAATCTAAAGAAGGTCTCTTCAAATGGTTGGTCATGCCCTTTGGCTTAACAAATGCACCAACCAATTTTATGAGGTTGATGGATGATGTATTGAGACTCTTCACCAACTCTTTTATGGTGGTCTATTTGGATGACATCCTCATCTTCAACAGAACTTGGAAGGAGCACATGAAATATATTCAGTAGGTTTTGAGCACTCTATGGAAGCACAAGCTATATGCCAACTTGGAAAAATGATCCTTGGCATGAACAAGGTCCAATACTTGGGCTACATTTTTGATGAGCATGGGGTACATGTTAATCCAACTAAGATCCAAGTCATCCGTGACTGGCCAGCCCCGACCACACTAATCAAGCTTAAGAGATTCTTGGGACTGGCCAACTTATACCGATGGTTCATGTTGGGATTCTTCCATATTACATGGGCCCTCAACCAAGTGACTAAGGGTGGTGGTAGAGAAAAGCTCATGTGGGGGAAGGAAACAAAATGAGAATTTGATTATCTGAAGCATCACTTATGCTCAACTCCAGTACTCTCTTTACTCAATCCACAAAAACTGTTTGAGATTGAGACTGATGCATCTAACTATGCTGTAGGCACAGTTCTCACTGAACATGTCATCTGGTAGCATACAATAGTGAGACACTCTCAGATACTATCAGGAAATACCCCAACTATGACAAGGAAATGTATTCCATTGTACAAGCCCGTCGTCAATGGAAACATTACATTATGGGAAAGGAGACAATCATCCAGATTGATCACAATCCTTTTCAATTCATACAGACATAGGGGAAATTGCAGAATGACCGCCATAAGAAGTGGTCCACCTACCTGCAATAGTTCCATCTCAACATCAAGTATAAGACATGGAGCACAATTTGTATCACCGATTGCCTCAATCGACCTCCCGTGGCTGCACTCACCACTATGATCCATTGTTGTGGACACAAGGCATATGAGTGGCCCCAACTTTATCAACAAGATACAAACTTCGCCACCACCTATCAACTCTTGGGTACATGCGCGAATGTCACCGATTTTCACATTCAAGACAAACTGTTATTCCATCTTGGCCATCTTTGTGTTCCTAAAAGCGAGTGTGAAAATCTAATCTTGGAGGCTCACTACAGTTGAATGGTAGGACATTTTGGCATGGAGAAAACTGTGGTTATTCTACAAAAACATTTTGATTGGCCAAAAATTCGACAAGACATCAAAAAGTATATCAGATCTTGCATTGCTTGTGCCATTTCCAAGTCATCCATCAAGAAGCAAGGATTATACACCCCTCTTCCTAGTCCCTAGAGGCCTTATGAATCCATATCGATGGATTACACTTCTGGCCTACCATCCACCAAGAAAGGAAATGATTGTGTATTTGTGGTAGTTGATCGGTTTTCAAAGATGGCCATCCTCACAACCTGCCAGAAGAGCATCAAAACGACATATACTGCCAAGATCTTCTTCGAACAAGTGTGGGTCAAATTTTGGATACCACAAACCATCATCTCCGATCAAGACAAAAGGTTCCACAACACATTTTGGTCAAGTCTCTGGTTATTTTTGGACACCAAGATCACTAAATCCACTTCTTTCCACCCCCAAACCGACGACCAAATAAAGGTCATCAATCAGATGATTGTGCACATCCTGCACATGTACAATCCTAAGCATCTGTGGACATTGGATGAGAGTCTTCCCTATGTTCAACACAACTACAATAGGGCTCTCCATAGCTCCATCGACCATAGCTCATTTCATGTGGGGCTGGGATTCCAACCCTTAGGTCCCATTGATGTTGCATTACCTCTTTCCACCACATAGGAAGAATCTTTCGATGTTTAGTTTGAGGCCGAAAAAGCCACCAGATTCATTGAGAGGATTCAACACATCCTCCAATAGGTCCATGAGATTTTGCAGAAAGCTAATGCTGAGTACAAGTAATGCCATGATCAACATAAGGTACCACACCAGTTTTAGGTGGGACACAAGGTATGGTTACATTTGCAGAAAGAGCGCCTTATAGGGCCCGATTGGAAGCTCCACCCACTTCTCTATGGGCCTTACACTATCACCAAGGATGTGGGTAGAAATTCTTTTGAGCTCAACACTCCACCCTTCCTTGGATTACACCCAATGTTCAATGTGGACCTCTTTCGGCCATATTTTCTACCATTATTGGACACCTCAGAGATCATGGAACAACTGACACCAATAGATCTCAACCATGAATACATTGAATATAAATCCATTGATTAGATAGTGGACACATAAGTCAAGGTCACTCGCCAGCAAATGATCCAACTTTATCGGGTTCTCAAGGTAGGGAAACTCCTACACCAAGGAAAGTGGCGCACCCAGGGTCAAATTCAAAATAAGTTTCCTCATTTGATGGGGAAACTCAACACAATGGAGACCATTGTTTCCTAAGGGAGGAGGATTGATCTGGGTGGATATTGGTGGACACCCACCTATTCAAACTGGCTCCTCTTAACAATTTTTAGTTCAACACATTATTATGTACTTCTTTGTGATTGTGGGTTCTACACTTTCAGGGCTATCTGAAGCCCTACACATATTCTAGGTGGATATTGGTGTCCACCCACCTAATCCAACTAGCTTAGTCTGAAATTTTTCATTTCAGTACATCTTTCTATACTTTGAGGGCCATTTTGGGGCCCTAAATAATGTTTTTTTTTTTTGTCTTGCTGGAGTTAAACTATAGACATAGTCAAAGTTTGACAACATAATGTGTAGTTCTTGGAAATACCTTTCCAATGGGCTATCACACATCTAAAACAAAGTTCATATGGAAAAGTTACGACCCCAGGAAGTTGAGGTACCAACTTACCCATCGGGGCCCACATAAGTTTTGGTGTTTCATCTCCTAGGGTTAGGTTTTTGGATGTCTAGGATTTTGGCATTCATGAGTAATGTTAAAAAGGACTTTGGAGCATCATTGTAATCATTCTTCTCATACATATGTCAATAGAAACCACATCTCTTCTCAGAGAAAACTACCACCATTCGAGTGAGTTGTTTTCAATTCTACAATTTTATAGTTTTAGCCTATTTCATTTATTCAATAGAAGTTATTGTTCACTGGATATCTGTTGTTGTTCTCCGTATCTCTGTGTTTTTGTATTCAGTTTGTTAGTCAATTCGTTCCTCTCATAAATCCATATCAAGGAAGGATCAAACAACCCTTTTTAAAGCATTGTATTGTCACATAAAAATCACTCATAGAGCTGTACTGATAATCACCAAAAGGGTAATCAATTCAATACACTAAGGTGCATGTTCATGGAATTAATACACCATATTCAACATGACAAAAAACTATACAAAGTGGATTTTTTTTTCATCTATGCAATAGAACAAACTGGATTTTGTGCTATCTATGTATGTTTGCATGATCGTTCCTTCGAAAGTCACACAAATCAAACAGAAGTGAAATTTCACCAACTTTTAGCACATTGATGACCAAAACTCCCATCAGACATAATTCCTAGCTAAAGGAATAAGAGACCTCAAGCCCTTGAACATTGAAAGTTGGTACAACAAGTGGGTTCATATCTACTCAAACATGGGAGGCCACACCCAAGTGGCCTCCCCTTTCTCATTGAAACTATTTTTTATCAAACTTGTTGAAATACTATAAAAATCGGTCATTAGCACACACAAAGAAGAAGAAAACCAAAGTAATGTTATGTTGGTTGTATGAGTCTAGAGAATCCTTATTTCTTTCAAGCTCATCCATGATTTCATAGCCATTGTTTCTTGGTGTATTGAATCTCTCACATATTGAAAGATTTTTATGCATATTCATATCATTTCATTTCATTTTGAGAGAGTAAGAGGTTCTAGAAGGGAAAAAGGAACCCATCCCCAAAAACAAGGAGGGAGCTCATATGCTCACCAACTACTCTATGGTGTTGTACTCAAATATTTTACATTGGTATAACATATGTCACCTTGTTTTATTTTTGTTATTACATGATATTCTTTTAATTCCTTATTTATTTATTTTTATTTCTTGTTTTATAGTGTTCCACTAACACTAACAATCCTTTGTGGTGATAGTTGATCCTACTCTAACAATCAATTGCCCGATTTTTGCTCACCCAAGTGGAAAAATAGTAAAAACATAATGGAAACTCCATCGATGTTCTAAATCTCATTTCTCTCATTATAGGATTCAAGAGCCCCTTCTCTCACCTCTATGGTTCTACAGGTAACCAAATTGGCCTACCTGAGCATCCAACCCAAGCATTTGGACCTTCATTGCTTCAAAATTCATCCATGTTTTTCTTACATCTGTGGTGACAGACACCACACAGATTTTCAAAGAACATTTGCATAGAAGTGCACAAATTTCACCTATCACTACATTCTGTCTCTATTTGGTCTGTGCACATTAGTGCAACTGTCACCAAAGTGACCTGCACATACCCTCTTTTCTCCTAGGTTGAGGGTGTTTTTCATCCTGACTTTCCAATAGGGGTTTAGGGTTTATTTTATTTCACTTTATAAAACATACTAATATTTCATTGATTCCATTCTTGCATGATAAATTAGCTAATATAGATCAAAAGGGGGGATAAAAAGAAGAAAAAAATATTTTTTTCTTGCTACATGGATGACAGTTTAATCTTATGAGCTCTTAGTTAGAATTTTTCATCAATCACTTTACTTTTTGGGACTAGAAGCTTTATTTTATACCTCAAAGTATTCTCTTCACCTCACATTCTCTCGAGTGATCTTGGTGAATTAGTATAATGTTGAGAAGACTTCTTCATATTCCTTTCCAAGAATACATAGTGGTTAAATTAAAAGAAACAAGTAAGCACCCAAAATGTGCAAATATTTTCTTTGATTTTTCCGAAAAATTTTCAAGTTCAAACAAATAACTAAGTGATTCCAAATCACTTGTGCTCCTCATAGTTCATTTATTGCAAATGCAAACACTAGGGAGCTAAATCTTTGAAAGGACCCCAATTGTCCACATCATCGCACAACCTAGGAAAGTTTTATATTTTGTGAAGAACACTTAGGAAGTTAAGGATTGGAAAGGAACACCAAAATTTCCACTTATATTACTATCTAGGACTAGTTTTCCAATTATGCAAGGTTTCAATAGGTAAAAGTAACATACGCCACGACATCCACATGTTGCAAATATGCTCATAAACATATTTTTTGCACACTTTTTCACCCTCACACACATTCACATTCATACACATTAAGGAATCCATAGATCACTTTTGCCAAAGTATACTCTCCTCCCTGGGACCACATGTAATCATCAAGGATTATAAAGACTTGAGTGTTCTCAAAGATCCTTCAACACTCCCTTAAGCAACAGAATTGGTCCATGACCCCAATCTCATTTTTTTTTTAAAATACAACTCTAAGAACTTTAATCCCTCTTGAGAGGTCACAATTTTTTTTTTAGTTCAGGTTAGGATCCCAGGGGTAGGTATCCAAGAAACCCCCCTTTATGCTTTTTCATCAGAAAATTTGTAGTTTATTGTTTAGGGAACTTCAAATCCTTCCAATCAAGTGTTCCTACACTATAAGGTAGGAAGATACCCATGAAGGGGTGAAGCTTAGGTTTGGCTGGTCCATGAAAGCCTTCTTGAGCCACCCATATTTTGTGAGGGATCATGACCCACGAATGTCATTTGAGGATGATATTCCCCCAATGCACTTGATTAAGGTAACCTATTGGCCAAAAACTAGGATTTTCCTACATGGGTGGTAGTTGTGGGTTGTAACTACACCTAGGTCAGATTTTGAACGACTATTGGGAAATATTTATATCTCTTTTGGGATATGAACCCTCTACCCCACATTATAACTGATATTTCATACCTTCACTAGCCTCTCTTATGATGGGTTCATACCCCATTTTCGAGAGCCATTATAAGACCCAATGACATTAAGAGGAAGGACGCTAGGTTTTTAGGACATGTAATTTTTTATTTTTATCCCCCACCCTACCCAAAACATATTTCACTTTGAAAGATGATTAATGTATGTTGTATCAAATTTTCACTAATTGTATTTAGCTTTGTTCTTTGTTAAAGCATGACATCTTCATTTTTGTTGAATAAGCACTTGTTAGATATCCTTCCAATTAAAAAAATCATACACATTTTTTCTATTCTAGAATCATAGGGGAGATAATACCCTCTCGTTGTTCTAGACGCTTTCTTGGACTTCCACCATTATTTGGAGGTATTCCTAGTTTTACCACCTCATTGGTTCAACCTTCCCACTCACCTTTGAGTGCAAAAATTCTCGGTTCAATCTTTATTGGTTTAACCTTGCTCGATGCAAATGCCCCTAAAAAACTATCCAATAACCCTTCCTCGTCCAAAAATGGCTCTCAACCATCAAACACAATGGTAAAACCACATAACCTACCATATTTGGGCTCATAAAATATTACATGCTTAACAAAACACACCAATGAACCAATTTTATACGATACTACTTGGACAAACATGTTGAACAAATTCTTGTTTGACATTCATAAGTTTGTTTCAAAACTAGGCAAATAATCAACTAACTATGTCATGACATATCACTTGTGATGCTCATACAACAACATCATCGATTATTCCATCTTCCTACGACTATTCCAACGAACCTTAACTAGTCACTATGTGAAATGGAATGTGGGTGAAAAAGTAGGGTCCCGTGTGACCTTCACTTCTTTATCTAAGGATATTTTATCCTTTTTTCAGTTACCAGTATGCCATGACAATGGATTGGAAATCCTCTTGTATTTTGTCCAATCAAATTCCACTCACATCATAGATCATATCCATGAATGGCGTCATAGTAGAAGATTTTGCAAAATTGAAACCACCCTGGAACTATTACTAGATTGGTTCCTCAAATCCCTAGTTCACCTCATCACAAAATATTTGGCCACTACCATGACACAAACCAAAGTAGAGGCCATAACGAAATCCCAACACTTTGATTTAATCTATTCATAGTCTAGATACCTTTATATAGTTCTCCTCGATGCTCCTTGACCCCTACCATTTGGTCAGAAAAAACTCAGAACATCCCATTCAACAAACAGACTAATTGGGTCCATGACCCACCTCAACCCATATGGTATCCCTATGCCTTCATACTGCACCAACAAATACAATTTTTTTTATGGATGGGTACCATGTTTCCCTCCTCCTATGGGTATACCTTATGCACCTAATCATTCATTTCCTATCCATCCTCCTCCAATAGATGGGGGTCACAACCCCATGCAACACATGCATCCTTTAACCCAAACAAGTATGCATATTCACGGGCATACAAATGTGCCTTCATGCAACCTAGGTTGTGTTGGAGAAACCTCAAAATCATACAACCCCTATGGATCTTCACAAAAGAGTAGCCCATATTATCCTTTCCCTAGTTCCCCACCACCCAATGTTATTCCACCATAAGGGAAACAACAAGATAGTGTCAACTTTGTCCAACCTTCTCCAATACAATGGGTTCAATAATTTGAAAAAGTGAATATGGTTAACCCTATCACCCAACATAACAACTCAAAAAAGAAGGGAAAAAATAAATTCAATGCTAACCAGGGAAAAGGGGAAAACCCCAACAACAAAACCCTCTAAGTGGGGGCACTCCTAATGTTGGTAATAAAAACTAGAATACTAGAAGAAACAATGGCCAACAATGACAGGGGAAAAGCAATAAAATAAGAAACAACTTCCCTAAGAATTATGCGGTGAGTATGAACATTATACCCACTCCTTCCCTAAAATCAATGACTTCAAAAGGATGAAGAAATCTATGAACACCCAGGGACCCCCTGCCCATAGGGTACCCCACAAGTTTAGTAGAAATTCCATCAACCACCACCACCAACATTTTAAAATAACCCATTCCCTCATCAAGTAGTGGTTTCTATGTAGTAATAACTTAGGATCTCTACTTAGCAGATGGGGCAATACCCCAACTTAGGACAACCTCCCAACTCGGGACAATCTCAACCTCACAATTCTTCAACCTGTAGAATTCTTATAACATCTGAAGAAATTCTTCTTTAGACTCATGGCTGTTAATATGGTACACCTCCTGATCCTAATCTGACCACGTCAGATTCACCCTAATTATCAACCAGTACCCTTTGATGATCCCGCATCCTAGTGGTGACCCTACCCCATGTGTACCAAAAGCACCCTTACAACGTACTTCTCATAATCCACATGTCGGTGTAACACATAACTATAGTTTGGTGGATTACTTGGCTCAATCTCTTGGATCCATGTCTATACTCAAGGTCTTGTAAACCTGTCCTTCACAAAGGAAATCACTGCTATCCACATTGGGGGTAGTCAACCCTTCTAACTCATGCCTCATTACTTTTTATTTGGATAAGTCAAAACCTCGACTCCTTTCCTTGGTTATTTTACAAATCCTAGTTACAATTTGGAATATAATTGTTCATAGATGCATCATTGATGAAGGATCATCCACATGCTTCATATCCAAAAGAATATAGTAGAATGTCAACTCCCCTGAGCTAACCCCTTCTCCTATTACCTTGTGAACCTACGATAAACACCCATCCCAACATGAGGGTTTGTTTTAAAATGTCTCGATAGAGTTAGCAGGAAAAAATTATTGATTGACATCAATGTCATGGATGCCCTATTGGACTACAACATCTTGCTTGGACGTAATTACATGTACGTGATGAAGGAAGTGGCCTCATCTATGTTTCGTACCATGATCTCCCCCCACAATGGGAAGGTCATTACGATCAATAAATTAAAACATTACAAATTATGAACCTCGCCCCACCGTGAATTTCAATAATATCCTCCCCCTCATTGGGGCACAACCAAACATCTCATTAGTTCTGGAAATGGGTCCAAGGATGTTTCAATATCCCTCACTCCTTAGCACATATCAAGGTGACCCTCCCTACATACCACCCTTGGAATATTCCCAATTCTACACAACCAGCTCTGTCACGGCAGAACCCATACCCCAATCTACCCTAGAAACATGACTTGTGAATGACCAAAGAGTTCTTTGGAAAACCATTTCTCAACCTCTAGCCCAAACATCGTTTTTCTACTCATCACTAGGAACTACGACATACCAAGTAACAAATACACTTACCCTTCCCAATATGGTAATAACTATCCATGTTTGGTGTCTTGACCCACCATCTATGGTACCAATACCATCACTTCCCCCTAAGACAATTACACTACCCATATAGACCCTGATTCAACCAATTTTTCCACAACCTAATCACACATTTGGGGACAATAATATCGACACCGAGGGAAAGAAGAATAAATTTGGGGGCAATATTTAAGCCACACCCCGCGTTCAACCCCCATGCATGCTCTACAAAGCACCAAGTCACCCCACCAAAATTTTCCCCACCCTTATAGAGTTATGGAGTCTTATCCATCTCCCCTAGGAAACACCATTGTTTCCCACCCCAGTAGCAACTATAAATTCTAACCTTGTACAATATCTACTGTAAACTGATATTCAGAAAAGAACAGAAAATATACAATGGCAAATACAAACATTACACAGAGATTTTTCACCTAGAAACCCAAACCGGGAAAACCAGCATATATTATATTGATACACATTGTGTTACATTGTTTACAATACAATA
>ML779162.1:837324-867133 GCA_009831015.1 Picea engelmannii
CCCAAACCGGGAAAACCAGCATATATTATATTGATACACATTGTGTTACATTGTTTACAATACAATATACATATAGGAGCCAGCGGCATCCAAAACCTTAACCCAATGACCTGGATTAGTCCAAAACCCTAATTCCTTAACCGAAAATAGAAAAACCATCAGCAAAAACCATGTGCCGAAAACCACCTAATATCATGTGGTCCTCGAAATATGTCGTCCGGGAAATATGTCGGCCTAGCGATAATATGTCGGCCCGAAACCGACGAAAATATGTCGCCCCAAAAAAAATAATTTTCGAGGGCGCTGCCCCTGCACCCCCCGAGGGGGGGCCTAGAGGCCCCCCCTTTTACCCCCCTGCGCACCCGGCGCAGGCGCTCAAACACTACTACTCGTGCAAAGAATATAACACATACCCAATAGCAACATCCATAAACACTTCCCAAGAGTTTACCGACCCACAAAATAAAACATTGCATACCATATTTACATGTTCCATATGTTCACAATATGACCATTATAATCATCACTATATTTCTCTACCACAATTTCAAGACACACTAGCAACAATATGCCAAACAAACCTACTAGACCCCATTCAGGTGGTATCACAATTGTCAACATCTACAACATCTAGTTCCTCTAAAATTTATTGCATGTCCACTTTAGTAAATGCACATCATACCTTCCCATTCTGTGGATAATTATACCATTTCACTTATATGTGTCCCTTGAACATTGAATACCATATTTGCTCAATGCCTTCCATTCAAAATATTTGAGAGGCCCTCCATGATATAGGGTCCCTTAGCATTGAAACCACCCCTAGGGTGATTCTAACCTACTTACTCAGGAGTAGGTATCCATCTCTATTTATGTATCCATTTCTATGGTATGACCATGAAAAGATACACATCCTCTTGCCCCACCTAACTCACTGAAAATCCCTCGACAATAAATTCTCCCTCCTCCTGGAGACCACAACACACACACACGTGTGTACATATCTATTACATTTATTCCCATGAAGGATCAATCCTTTCAATTGAACAATCAACCACTATTGAAGATATCATCTATCTACCATCTCCTAGAAGACCTATAAACATTATTCGATCACATGTCCGTCCTCCTTGCACTACCTCAACAACTCTAAATTCTTCGGCACCTAACACTATGTGAATCTCATGTGAGATGTCCTTCCCCATCACACCACCCTCACCCATTCATACCTCTAAGAGGTATTTTTTGTGTCATGTTTTCTATTCAGATGAAGATATTCTAGAGGCCATGATGACACCTGAATACCCCTGGGATGCAATGCACCATTGGTCACTCTTCCTACCTTAAGATGCTTTCCAACCTACTGTTAACACCAATGTTTGTGAAGTTGAAACTTAGGAATTCATTCCTCTTGGGCATATAGATTGGTTCAAAAAACCAATCCTTTCCCCAACCAATTTTGAAGAAAGGAACATGGAAAACATTTCCTCGATCATCAAGGTTGGAATTTCCATCAAACCAAGCATCACCAAAGACAAATTCCTTGGTGTTTCATGCTCCTTTGAAGAAGTCCTTGCATACAAGGCTCTTTTGCAAGAGTATCATGACATTTTTTCTTAGTCTTATATCAAAATTCCCGATCTCAACCAAACCATTTCCAACAAACAATGCATTGACATTTGGCTTGATGTTGCGCTCATTTTCTGAAAGTATTGACCCCTTCATCCCTCCAAATCCATGGCTATCAAAGAAAAAATTGATAACCTACGCACAATCGGGTTCACATACCTTATTGTGTATGCATCATGTGTCTCTAACCTTGTTCTTGTTAACAAAAAACATTTAACCATATGTGTCTATACAAACTTTAGAGACCTAAATCATACTTTTTCTAAGAACAAATTTCACACCCCTTTCATTTATAAAGTAATCAACACTTGTGACAGACATGAAGTCCTATCATTTATGGAAATATTCTTCGAGAACAACCAGATTCAAATTTCCCATGGGGCACTTTTGCGTATCATGCCATTCCCTTTGGTCTAAAAAATGTTGGATCCACTTTCCAACAGGTGATGACTTATGTGTTTCATGATATCTCCCACCTCATCCTTGCATACTTGGATGATCTCATTGCTTGGTCAAATAAATGATCCCAACACTTGGCGTATCTTCACGTCATCTCTAAATATGTCATTAATACAACAGTCGTTGAAACCTTTAGTGTGTTTTCTACATCACTGTAGGGTGTTTACTCATATTCATAATATCCCAGTAAGGGATAATGGTGGAACATCTCAATGTCTAAGCCATCTGCGAAATCCCCCCTCCCAAAAATTTGCACCAGTTATAGAGCCTACAGGGAACATATAACTTTTTACATTGCTTTGTTCTTGATTATGCAACTTATGCCCACAACTTCCTAGACCTGGTACACCAAAGCATCCCATTCAAATCGGATCATCAATATCAACAAGATTTTGAGGCATTGTAATAAGCCCTCACAAAATCCCCTTTGGTCAGTCCCTCGAACTTTGATAAATTTTACACCTTGTATCTTTTATCCTCAAAGGTATCAATTGTAGGAGCCCTCATCTAGCCAGGTGAATATAGAAAAGGACACATCATCTACTACATCAGTAAAAACTTATCAAGGCATATTTTATAGTACAATCACAAGAAAAATATATCCATGGGCATAGTTCATGCAATCCAAAAATGCACCATTACATTTTTCTTCAAACCACCAAGGTCATCACAAACTCCAATCCCATGCAATACCTGCTTAGCCGACGCCAAATTAATCGGAAATTTTCCCAATGGATTTTAATTTTTCAATAATTTTATTTCAAGTTCATCACTCCTAAAAAGTAAGAAGGAACTTATCCTCGCAGAATTCATCACTGATTTACTATCCAACACCAAGGACACATCAATGAATGAAAACTTGATTGATGATCATCTATTTTTCATCTCATCAGATGACCCTTGTTATGGTGACATCCTCACCTACCTTCAAACTCAAAAGTTCAGATCACATGTAATTTCCCCATCCACCCAGGTCGGGCCATGATACATGAGAGAACACTTTCATTCTCTCTGCGACACATACTGTAACATACCCAACATCCAACTGAGCTATGCCACATAAAAATTTTGAACTGTATGCAATTAAAACATATACACACAGAACCTTTGCACAACTTCGTATATAAACGTAAACATACAAATACATTATGTAAAAACATGAATTCATATTGAAATAATAGTAATCATAAACATGCAGGATATACAAGAAATACCCATAAACATACAGACAATTATAACCACACATAGGATAAACCCATACAAATGAACACGTAAATAATAATGCAACATGTAAATTTATCACACAATTGACACTTATCTTGGTAAGAATATCACTAACTATGTGCAGACCTTCCACGAACCTCCCAGCCTTAGACCACTCTGCTCATCACTCTCAGCAGTGGGTCACCCCCGATATAGGACTAAAATCCACCCGGGTAAAAGGATTCCTAACAAGGCTAATGGTTCATATAGAACAGGAAAGACTCCATCACAGGTGCCAACTCAAACTAATAGCCTACAATCCCTCATTCCCCACATGCCTGTCCTACCCAGGAAGTGTGCCCCTTCTCTTCTCAATAGTCCTCTTGCTGCCCCACTTCCTTTCTGGGCTTCAACAACAGGCCAGACAGGAAGTCTCAGAGCCTTGCAGTTTTAGTTTAGCACCTTTAGGAAATCAATTCCAAACAATTCTCTCACCCAGAGAGAAATTGCTCACGGACCTGAAAACCCACCTCTTCAATATCCCATGGGCCTCACAACCCGCTTCTTTAGTCCAAATCCCAAGCTAACCAACTACACAAACATATATGGTTATGGATACAGGTTTAGGTACAATAACATGAATATACGTAGGATAGCTCAATGAGTGTGTGAATGATCATGGATGATGGATCGGACGACTGATGATGGATGGAATCATGAAAAATAATGATGGGAAATGAACTAAGTCCAAACAATATGTATGCATGTCCCCAACTTGACACTTGTCATGTTGGGAGCTACTTTGGCCCACTTATCCCCCAACTTTGGAACTTAGGATAAAATAATTACCCACACTTTATGATTTAAGAAATATTAATATAATATTCCTTGTTGGCTTAAGCTCCCTAGCTTATCCCTTTTCCTTAACTTTTAGCCCCCATCCTTTCCCTAACTAGTGGAGTTTAGTCCCCCATACTCTTTTATCATGGTCGGCCTACGTGCAATGATGTATTTTATATTAGTGATGAGACATATACAAAAGTAGGTGCACTGGAATTTAACATCTAGGCTCTCCAGCCTAATAATCACAAAACTAGCTCACCAACCTATAAAACACAACATATACACCAAGGCTCACTGTCCTCAAAATCGCGCACACTTAAGTTGCTATGCACGATATCCTAGAATGTGCAGACTTCCTCATTTTACTGCGCAGTACATGCGCACACTATGCCATGAAAGGTGCATAAAAAAATGATATCAAATAGCTCACCAGCTTAAGTACATTTTCATTTAAATTACAATTAGGTTCAACCTAGGGATATTACAATCCCCTCCCCTTATTTATGCACTATCCTCAGTGCATTATGTACACATATACAACAAAATTTCAAAAATCCTCAAAAAGATGCAGGTATTCTTCCTGCATTGTGTCCTCATTTTCCCAAGTAGTGTCCTTAGGACTGTACCAGGTCCATTGGACCTTTACAATCCCTATGGATTGATTCCATAGTTGTTTTATTTTACACTCCAGAATGTGTGCCAGATGCACTTGGAAAGCGCCTTCTTGCTCCACCTGAATCACATTCCAATAAATAACATGATTAGCATCATGTATATATTTATTGAGCAATGATACATGGAATACATTATGAACAGACATAGATGCAGGGAATGCAATCATATAAGCTATTGGAATTATCCTCTCTAGGATCTCAAATGGCCTAAAATAGCGAGCTACCAGCTTGGAACAATTTCCCAACTTTAGGGAACTTCTATTGGCCTTAACTTTCAAGAATACATGGTCCCCAACTTTAAATTCCTTGTGAGTTCGGCCCTTATCATCATAGATTTTCTGCATGTCTTGGGAAGCCTTTAAATTTTGTTTTATTTTCAACATTTTCTCCTCCATTTCCCTGAGTAAAACTGGCCCAACCACTGCTCTATCTGCTGGGTTATCCCAACTTACAGGTGTGTTTCACTTTCTTCTATAAAGTGCCTCAAATGGGCTCATTTTTAGAGATGTTTGGTACCCATTGTTATAAGCGAACTCTACCAAGTGTAGGTATTCTTCACATTTTTATGGTTTATCCATCACATACATCCTCAACATATCCTCAATCACTTGATTCACCCTCTCTGTTTGTCCATCTAATTCTGGATGATATGTTGTACTAAAATTCAAATTTGTTCGAAATCCATTAAATAATCGCTTCCAAAAATTTGAGGTAAATTTTGGATCTTTGTCAGACACAATTGTCTTGGGTATGCCATGTAATCTAGAAATTTCTCTCATATAAACATCAACAATGTCGGCTACCTTGTGAGTGAGCTTAACTGGAATAAAATGGGCAACTTTAGTAAGCTTGTCCACCACTACCATGATAGAATCATGTTGCTTGTTTGTTCTAGGTAGTTTGGTGATGAAATCCATTGTTACAACTTCCCATTTCCACTCAAGAATGGGTAATGGCTGTAGCAGATCAGCTGGGTGTCTATGCTCAGGATTTACCTTTTGACATTCCAAACATTTGTCAATAAAATCAACAATCTGTTTCTTCATGCCTGGCCAATAATATTGTTTTTTGACAGCTGCACTATTTTTCTGATAACCTGGGTGCCCAACATAAGGTACATTATGCATTTCCCTCAATATCAATTTTTTCAATTCCTGGGAATTTGGTACATAAATTCTTCCCTTGTACATGATAATTTCACTATTATCTAGCTTGTATTCTTCAATTTTCTGCTGCAAATTACCTTGTTGTAATTTTGCAACTAATTCCTTGTATTGCAAATCCAAATTTGCAGCCTCTAAAATTATGTGTTTCATATCTGATTAGTACATGCTAATGGTTGTAGCATTCAATTCATGCACTCTTCTACTGAGTGCATCAACCACTTTTTTCTCTTTCCCCTTGATATGCTTTATATCAAATTCATATTCACTTAGAAATTCTAACCATCTTCTTTGCCTAACATTTGGAGTTGGTTGATCAAATAAATATTTCAGACCATTATGGTATGTCCTTAGCTCAAACCTTTTTCCCATGAGATTTTGTCTCCATTTCCTCAAGGCATGCACTATGGATGCCAACTCCAAATCATGAGTGGCATAGTGTCTTTGATTCTCCTTCAACTTCCTTGATTCATAACATATAACAAACCCATTTGGACTGAGGACTCCACCAAGTTCTTCTTTACATGAATCTGTGCATACAATGAAGTCTTCATTTGGGTCTACAATCCTTAGTATTGGAGCACTTGTTAATAATTGTTTCAAGTGTTGGAAACTCTTTTCGCAATCCAATGTCCTCTGAAACTTCACACCCTTCTTTTGTAAGGAAGTGATTGGGTGTGCAATCTTTGAGAATCCTTCAATAAATCTCCTATAGTAGCCTGCAAGGCCCATGAATGATCTGAACTATGTCACATTCTTTGGAGCTGACCATTCTATAATGAATTCTATCTTCTCATGATCCATTTCTATCCCATCCTTTGAAATAATATGCCCCAAATAATGAATTTGCTTCTGATGAAATGAGAACTTGCTCAACTTGGCATACAATTGATGCTCCCTTAATACTTGCAACACCATCCTCAAATGATGCTCATGCTCTACTTCTGACTTGGAATATACAAGGATGTCATCCAAAAAGACAATGACAAACTTGTCTAAATATTCTCAGAAAACACCATTCATTAAGCACATGAAAACAACTGGTGCATTTGACAAACCAAATGGAACCACTGTGAAATCATAATGAACATACCTTGTTCTAAAGGCGGTATTACTGATATATTCCTCTTTAATCCTGATCTTATGGTATCCTGACCTAAGATCTATCTTTGAAAATATCTTTGCATCCTTCAATTGATCAAAGAGATCATTAATCCTTGGCAGAGGATACTTGTTCTTCACAGTCACTTTATTCAACTATTTGAAATCAATGCACAATATTAATGTCCCATATTTCTTCTTCATGAACAAGACTGGGGCACCCCAAGGTGACACACTTGGGCATATATACCCCTTCTTCAGAAGTTCTTCAAGCTGCATTTTCAACTCCTTCAACTCTGGTGTACTCATTCTGTAAGGATTCTTTAACACTGTATTTGCTCCAGCCATTAAATTTATAGAGAAATCAATGTCTCTCTTTTGGGGTAGTACTGGTACCTCCTTGAACACATCTTCAAAATCTTCTAGGACTGCATGATCTTCCAAATTTGGCACCTTATCTTTAGGTGTATTCCATATGAGCTTCAAATATTTGACACCCATTTTCTATAACATTTCTTCAGTTGCAATGATGAAATTTCTCTGATGGTTGCTGCCCTGGGAATTCCTTGCATTTTTCTTAGGCTACCTTCCTCATCCAAGCAAGTAAATTCCTTGTTATGACAATATATTATAGCATGATGTTGGTCCAACCAATCCATCCCAATTCGATAGTCATAGGAACCTAAAGGAAAGATGTTCAAATATGCTCTGGTGTTCAATCCATTCATGTCCATAAGAAATGACTTAACCATTTCATTAACTTTTCTTTTGGCTCTGGTAGCCATATGCACCAACCAAGATTTTTCTTGCTTGCTTCTTGGAAAATGCAAATTTTCCACCATCTTAGGATCTATATAACTATGACTCGCTCCCGAATCAATTAAAATAGCAATAGTTTGGTTGTTGATCATACCTTCCACATCAATCATATGTGAATGATACTCTTATTTATTGTTGTCCATGGATGCATAGATCCTTGGTACATTTCTGCCCATGTCGTCCACTATTTCAACTTTCTGTACATTGTGAACAATCCTAACTTTTTCACCTCTGTGGGGACAATCTTTGAACATATTATCTCCTTTACAACCCCAACATTGAATAGGTGGTTGCCTTGGACTTTGACCCCCTGTCTCAATTATTCTGGGTTCTCTATAAGTTGGTTGTCCTTGAGGGATATTTATGAAGAATGGTGGCTTAGATCCCTTCTTCCCCTGATCCATCTTGAATTTTTTTTGTCTTTCCAAGATTTTTGGAAATTTGGCCTTGATTTTTGTTGATCATATAGGCATTTATCTCACCTTATGGTCTCCTCCAATGTCTTGGGATCATCATATTGTATTTTTTCACTGATGAATGATGGAAATCCACTCAAATACCTTTGAATCTTAACTGTCTCATCCTTGATGAAAGAGACATACTTCAAAAGTTCTAAAAACCTTCTCTCATATTCATCTATGGTCATACTCCCAAGCTTGAGTTCAAAGAACTCTTTCATTTTCTTGTCATAGTATCTCTTAGCCAAGTATTTCTTCTCAAAATACTTCTTGAATTCCCTCCAAGTGACACTTTTATCTATAATGTGTTTCACCTACACAAGATAATCCCACCACATGGATGCCTTTCCCTTGAGTTGATATATGAAAATTCTACCTTCTGCATAAGAAGAATAATTATGCAATTGAAAATACTTTATCATCCCCAACAACCATGTCTTTGCATCTTCATCCTTCTTGTGCTCACCATCAAATGTAGGAGGTTTGATTTTGTTCATTTCTCCTCGTAGCTCATCCATCCTAGACCTCTTATGCTTCTTGACAGGGGATGGAATTGATCTGCTATGTTCCTTCTTATTGGAATTACTCGGGGAGTGATGGTGATGTCTGCTAACACTTCTTGTTCTTATTTTCTCATCAGGAGGTTTGTGACTTCCTAATTTGCTTGAGCCACTCTCCTTATCCAATTTCTTTTCTATTCTGTTCAAGCTATGCAATAAATTCATGTTGAAGTCCTCTTACTGCTCCTTGGCTTTCATAATCCTTTCATTATCAACTTTATGAATTTGGAAATCATTCTGTAAATTTCTGATGGTTTCTACCATATTCATATTTTCATCCCTTCCTTCTCTATGTCCATTCAAGTTTGTTCCTTCAATGCCCAAATGGACATCTGTTCCTCTAATATCATATTCCTAGTTGTAAGTCCCTTGTGCCTCTTCCATTATTATGGAATCTATTATGATCTTGATCTGATCTAGTTGTTGTTAACTCTGCAAAATGTGTAGCCAACAAAACTTTGTCAGGTTAACTATTTCAACAATTTCATGAAAATATGAACCATTCTGGTTCAATAATATATCATAATTCTTTCTTCTGATTTATTGAAAAATTGAATGCCCAGATCAATTTTCTGGGTGGATATTTAGATTCCATTATCCAATACCTTTACAACACCTTCTCCCATTCTCAATTCCGAGTCTTGAGCAGAAAATTATGGTTATTTGAAAATTGCCCATTAATTTCTCTGTTCATTCTTCAACTTGGCACAACTCTACACTGTAATTATGCATTTTTTCACCTACTCCATTGGATTTTTCATAGGATCTCAATTGGGTTTCTTCATGTACACATTATGGACACTCTGTCAAAGTTTCACCTTTTTCTGGGTCTTGGGCTGCTAGTTACAACTTGCTGAAGTTCTAGGCCAGTTCGTGTTTTTGGTCTGGACTGCTACATGTACCTTCTTTGCCATATTAATTTTTTTTAACATGCCTAGAAATTTAATTCAGCTCCATGAATGTATTATATGGTTCGATATATTTCCATTGACTTCTCTTGCACCTCAATCAGATTCTGGAGCAGAAAGTTATGGCTGATTGAAGTTAATTGGGTCTTAAAATTTACCCTCCACTGTTTGCGTTGTAATTTTCTCATAAATGCTCCATTTAATGAACGGTTTACAACATTAGAAAGATCTCTCCGAGATATTTTATTTGAGCTATAGAGAGAGTGTGTGCCTTGGTACATAATGTTCTTGTGGTTTTTGAGTACTTAAAAATGCTCTTGAGGACCTAAAAAACGCGCTGCAAAAAGCTGACATTCAAACAATATAAAATGTCACGGAAATTTGTTGGTTTTCCATTGTTGTTCACCATTAAAACGATTTCGCGTGCACACATTTCAACTTGTACACCCATATATAGAATGCACAACAAGAATACAAGGTAATCCATGCTCCGTGCACCTATAACCACTGTGCATCCCTTCTCTGTCATGCCAACAACTGGCGCACACTACCTTTGTGTTGCGCGCCGATATTTACCGTGCAAAATTTTGGTTCTTGCACTATTACTTGTTGCACATAGTTTTTGTATTGCGCATTGATATTCCACATGCATTTCACTCTATGTGCTTCACCATGCCATAGTTTAGTACCCCCCCACCGCGCACCAATACTCTGCATGCACCATTAACTAAACTGTTGCACGACAACATTTACCACATTGCACGCGCAACAACCAAAATCCTCCGCGTTGTGCCAATACTATGCACACCAAGTGCACCGTTATTATGTGTGTGCACACTGCGTGCACCATATTATGCGTATTCACACCACACAATGCTATTTTTTTTTTAGCACGCGCACCTGCACACCAACAATTTTTCGTGTGGCGCCAATTTTTAGCGCGCGCACCCAGGCACCAAAATTTAGTGTGCGCACCCACACACCAACATTTTTCCGTGCGATGCCAAAATTTAGTTCGCACACCCGCACACTAACATTTTTTTGCGTGGCTCCAAGTTTTTACATATCACAAGATTTTTACTGCGCATCATGAATTTTTAGTGTGCCCACCTGCGCACAATCATTTTTATGCACATCAATTCCTCATGAATTATGCTGTAGAAATTGGGGATTTTTCCTCCATTCTTACCATAGACATTCTGCAACTATGAAATTTGTTCAATTTCACCCCGATAACACTAGTTCAACACCTACTACAACAAATCATTAAGGGTTGACATTTCTCGAACAAATTTTTCGCAAACTCAAGTCACGAATTGAGAATTTTAATTACTAATCTCACTCCAACTGTCATGGCTTCATTGTAACTTCAAATTCGACCAATTCCAGGTCTGAATTTGCTAGAACAAATATTAAATCAATAATATCTCATCACATGGGCGTATTTCTCAATTTTCCCATGAATTAACAACATAAATTGGGGATTTTCTGAATTCTGCCCAATTGTTCTTACTTTTTACCATGGACACTCTATAACTTGAGATTCGACCAGTTTGAAATCAATCCTCCGTAAAATTTTCCCTCAACCCAACTTGCTCAGCCCATCCAGGCCCAGTGTTGAAAAAAAAAGCTCTGATACCATATTGTAATGTCCCAGGCCACCCATGTCAGGCCACAATACACGAGAGAACGCTTTCATTCTCTCTGTGGAACATACTGTAACATACCTAGCATCCAACTAAGCTATGCCACATAACATTTTTGAACTACATGGAATTAAAACATATACACAGAACCTTTTCAGAACTTCATATATAAAATGTAAACAAACAAATACATTATGTAAAAACACGAATTCATACTAAAATAACAGTAAGCATAGACATGAAACATATACAAGAAATACCCATAAACATACAGACAATTATAGCCACGCATAGGATAAACCCATAAAACTGAACACATAAATAATAATGCAGCATGTAAATTTATCACACAATTGGCACTTATCTTGGTAAGAATATCACCAATTGCATCCAGACCTTCCATGAACCTCCCAGCCTTAGACCACACTGCTCATCGCTCTTAGTAGTGGGTCACCCCCGAGCTGGGACTAAAATCCACCCAGGTAAAAGCATTCCTAACCAGGTTAATGGTTCATAGACAACACGAAAGTCTCCGTCACAGGTGCCAACTCAAACTAACAGCCTACAGTCCCTCATTCCCCACATGCCTATCCCACCCAGGAAGTGTGCCCCTTCTCTGCTCAACAGTCTTTCGGTTGCCCGACCACTTCCTTTCCGGGCTTCAATAACAAGCCGAGCATGAAGTCTTAGAGCCATGTAGTTGTAGTTTTGCACCTTCAGGAAATCAATTCCCAACAGTTCTCTCACCCAGAGAGAAATTTATCATAGGCCTGACAACCCGCCTCTTCAATATCCCATGGGATTGACAACTCGCTTCTTCAGTCCAGCTCCCAAGATAACCAACTACAAAAACATATATGGTTATGGATACAGGTTCAAGTACAATAACATGAAGATACGTAAGATATCTCAATGAGTGTGTGAATTCTCATGGATGATGGATTGGATGACTAATGATGGATGGAATAATGGAAAAGAATGATGGTAAATGAACTAAGTCCAAACAATATGTATGCTTGTCCCCAACTTGACACTTGTCATGTTGGGAGCTACTTTGTCCCCCAACTTTGGAACTTAGGATAAAATAATTACCCATACTTTATGATTTAAGAAATATTAATATAATATTCCTTTTTGGCTTAAGCTCTCTAGCTTATCCCTTTTCCTTAACTTTCAACTCCCACCCTTTCCCTAACTAGTGGAGTTTAGTCCCTGTTGTCACAGGGTAAAACCCAGTGTTCAACGCTTACAACAATGCACCAACAAAATTGTAACTACCGGCCCTTTTGGAAACACCTACGAAGTAGATGAAGTCTCACCCGAGGTAGAGGCAGGGGTGGTTGCAGGACTCAGATGTCTACAACCTTAGCTGGGACACAGGTCTGTGATTGTAACACCTTAACACAAAACTTAGTAGTTATAGTTCATTAATATTCATTCTTAGCTTACAGTGCAGCTAAACCCTAATAATAGGTCAGCGCAGTATTCACACAGATCCAATAGACTCAAGCACTCAACATACCAACATAGATCAGATATAGCATTCATTCAGATTATTCAACAGTAAGCTATCACATTAGATTATTCTAAGCATATATTAGTGCACTAAGCATTTAACCACATAAACAAGAGAAAAAACATAAATCACTAAGCAACCACAACACGGGATATATGTGGTTCCCCCCCACCCTAGGGCTACGTCCACCAACTCTTCTTCTTTATTTATTTCTGTCAATCTTCTACATGCACAGAGCCATGATATTTTACTTTGCAGAGGACATGAGATCTGTGCGCACTCCGCTAGCTCCTCCTTCCTTGAGTTACAACACAAAGCCTCTTCACAGTCTCTTACAATCACTTGCACTTAGCTCTGCAAGTTCTCAACATAGAATGCACAAAGCACTTACAAGTTGCACTCAACACAATGTCTAACCTCTCTTCGACCACATAGATCAAACTACTTTCTACATCGCCTAACCTTCTATTTATGCATTACAAAAAGGGCCTAAACATGGGTAAACCCATGGGTCGACATCCCCATACCTGTTACATAAGCCCAAAACCCAAAAAGCCCTAAAAAGGGGCCGAGATCTCATGATCTCTTCTTCGACTTGCACTCCGCTTTCGACAACCCATCGAAGTCCCAAAAGTAGGTCAAACATGACCAAGGATCTTCACAACTTGGTCAAGGGCCAACAACCCCCCAACACTCACCTGTGACTCATCCCGAGTCACTCTGTTCTATTTATCTCTGCTTCAAAATCCTCGATCTTGGCTTGAGATGCTTCGACCTGTTGCTACACCACGACCTCTTGTTTGACGAACTCTTGGATTACTTCTTCGTTGACAGGTCCCACTAAATGTTGTTCAACTATAGTGACGACTTTCTCCAGTCCTTCTCCTTGACCTTCAATCTCTATGAATAGCTGGCAAGCCTCATCCTATGTTGGTTGAAGCCTTTGAGTCACTTCCATGACTTTGTTCTGAATGGTGTGGACCTGCTATTGAGTAGTGCGTTGTTCTTGGGATTGCTTCATCCTCTCAACGATTGACAGGGGCTTTAACTGTGCCAGTACTGTTTCTGCTTGCTACTTTGTCACCTGGAGCTATGACTCCAGTGCCTTCAGTTCAAGATCCTCAGTGAGTCTCTCATAAGTTTGGTCACTACGATCACTTAGTTGTTTACATTCTAGGGCGAGGGCCTTGATTCTCTCAACTGCGCTTCGAGCAGTTGCTTCTCTTTGATCTTGTACATCTAATGGAGTGTTGGGCACTGTTCGTAGTTCTAATTCTTCTATTCTTTGTTGAAGCTGTTGGATCGCATCTGTGAGCTACGCTACTTGATGCTCCACTCAGTCTTCTACCTTTGGATCTAAGCCTATCATAGAGTGAAGTGCACTCTCAACTTCTTCTTTGACTTCAAGCTTCTTTGCGAGCAATTTCTCTTTCTCATGTTGGATTTGTTCTTTCTCCTCTTCAAACTTGGCTTGAAGGTCATCCTTCTCCTTTTGTGTGACTCGACATTTCTCTACCATTTCTTCTTGGGCTTGTTTCAAGGTCGTTGTGGCCTGGTATTTCTCAGCTTGTGCTCGATGAAGGTGAGCTTCAGTCACATCATCTAGTCTGCAGATTTGGGCAGGCTCATCTCCCATCTTTGGTTCTTCTGATGGTGGGGGCATAGTGGATACTGCACGGATAGATTAAAGGGCCTGTTGTACCCCTCTGAGTTCAACCTCAATCCTAACATACATCTCCTCCTGCTTGGATTCATGTTTTTGCAAGATTTTATGCGAGGCATCTGCTACAACTGCGATGATGAAGTCGAAGTCATCTACAATGAGCATAGTCTGCATCTTAGTCAATGTGGCTCTAGATTTCTTTCGAGAAGTGGGTTTCGGGGGGGAAACCTTCCGTTTATTCAAGGGATCAACCTCATCAATAGGATCCTTAGGTGGTATTACTTTTCCCTGCTTTTGTTGATCTTCTTTTCCATGGGTATCATTTTGATCTACTTCGTCATCACCCCCTCGACCAGGTGATACTAAAGCAATTTCTTTCGACGCGCTACTCAAGTTTTGGACCTCTTTGGTTTTCTTCCTTTTGCTGGGTCTAGGAGTATCCTTTACTTCATGAGAGGTCTTAGGGTTTCCAATTAGTTCAGGGTCTGGCATTTTTGTTGGGTCAGTGAGGATGAGGATCTATGCAAACCAGTATTTGGTTATTTCTTCAAGGTCCTCCTTTGTGAGCTTGTAGAATGACAAAAGTTATTATTTATGCTCATCTGTGCACACAGTGATATAAATGAAGTGTCGATCTATGTGGAACTTCATGAGGGGTCGGAACCAATGTAGGGTGTTTGGCATCATGCAAGGGACATCTTTGATAGCCCTCTTTAGTTGGAGATAATATGTATGAAAGGCCATGTTCGACTGCCACTGTTTTCCCATATTGCTCGAGTACCAGAGTGTGGTGAACTTTGTAGCGAGCATCTTGAACAACTCAATATACGGGACGGTTGCACCTTCCGGAATTTGCCAAGCGGTAAATGCGATGAGGATCAGGAGCCAACTAAAGTGTAACTCATAGCCTTGATCTTGAGCTTTAGGGTAGTCTAATTCCATCTAGTTGATCAAGTACTTCGCCTAGTTCATCTGGAGTCCTTCTACACATTTCCCGACAAGGTAAACAACGAATCATGTGACTTGTGTAGGTTTGTTATTTCTTATAATATTTCCTGCAATTAGTTGGCAGGCCAGGTGCATTGCGCCATTCTAGATGGAAGCTACCTTATAGCCTCATGTTCCCTTTTCTACATCACCATATGTGTCTTTGATCTTCTGTACCAATGCACGATCTGTATCCTTCCCTGGGTAGAAGTTCTATGGGTCGGGTCCTTGCATGCTCAATCTGGTGAGCCTATGGATCAACATTGGATCACTTGTGATGCATTGGTATAGCCATAGGTAGCCTCCATGGTAACATGAGAGCAGGATCTTAACACATGCGTTAACCTCCTGGTGCCATACAAAGTGTGGAATCTTCATTACATTCAAGAGGGTGGACTATGCGAGGTTCATAGTCTATGGTTGGGGGATTATTTTTGAGTTCTTCCCCTTCATCTCGGTCAAGTATTTGTAGGGAGTGAGAATACTATGGTTCTTGCGGTCTCCTAGGTTGAATTCGCTGAACTTCAACGTCGCGATCTTATCCTGCTGCGCTCTAACTGCACGTATCTCGTTTGGGAGGTACACAATAACCAAGGTATAATCAAAGTCTCTCGGGACACGGTCACGACTCACCTTGCCAGTGAGAGGCGAGATATAGTCGGGTAGGATTGTCGGGATTAGCTTCGCATTTTCCTAGTTATCTCGGTGCTTGGTTCTCTTCTATTTTGCTGGTCGGGATGGTCTGGATCCACGAGAAGTCGACAGAGAGGCTTTCACTCCTCTCATTGATGATGCTTGAATACCTTCAGACGTTACTTTTTCATCCATGAGATCGATGATAACTTCTTCGATGTATTTCTCTGCGGCACTGAGCGCGTCCGACATACACACTCAAGATCAGATAAGTTGGGTGGATGAATGAGTGCGCAAGGAAATGGAATAGGTTTCAATCTCAATAAACACAATGTGGTAGCAATGAGTTGGCTTGGATACAATTCACAAAAGTGTTCTCAGTGCAACAGTCGACAGACTAAGTAGACACGATGTAACGGATCTCTCCAACGGATGAGAGGCCTTCATGAATGCGGTTCTAGTCATTGTGGCATGGTCCCAATGATCTGATGGTGAGTCTTTAGGCCATTCCTATTGTTCTAATTGTTTGGTTCATCGGACTAATGATTATAACACTTTCAACAACTATATTGCTTCGCCATGGCGAAGTGCCATGTTGCATTGTTCTGATATCCTGATGAAGTTCTAGTTTTGCAAACCTTCCTTCTGTGAAGTCCCCTATGGAACCTTTTGTAACCTTTCTATCTTTTCTCTCTTCTTACTAAGATTCCTAGCCTTCTTCCCGGTGATCTTTGTCTCGGTATTCCTCTTTCCATTCTGATTCTTATCTCCTTTTGGCATAGTAACTTCACGATGTTGAGATCATTTCATGGGGTCAGAGAGTAATATGTCTTCTCTATCTGGGGTAGGTGTTATACTTGTCTGTGAGTCTGCTTGTGTTCTTTCAACTTCGACATCCAAGTTTCTGGTTCTAAGTAGCTTCAATCTGTTCTCTTGTTCTTCAATCAAGTGTGTTATCCTCCTAGTCATAAAATATTTTAATTCTTACTTCTTTTGCTTTTCTTATTGCCCGATCCTTTTCAATCCAAGGGTTTCCTAGTAATATAGAAAATGGGGCGTTGTTTTCAACAAATTTAACAACCTCAAAATATTCCTCTGTTGAAGTTCCATGAGAACTCATAGATATCTGGGTGAGTCTTCCACATAGGGTTATCAACTTCCCTCTAAATAATATTATTTCTCCCAATGAAGGAATCATTGCAGGATTTCCTAAAGTTTCCCAAGTTATTTTTGTTATGATATTTACTTGTGTTTCTTTATCCAGAACGAAGTCAATGTCGAAGTCTCCTATTCTTTCTTCTATGCATTCTTTTTCTTGGAAGATCTCTGATAAGTTGATATTTTTGTGATCATTTAGGGTTTCTTTCATTTGTAGCAATACATTCTCTAATTCTTTTTGGGGTTCTTCCATAGTCTCAGTTTCTTGACCATCCTCAGGGTTTTCTTGTCTCATATTCATTCTGTCAAGATTAGCAATCATTCTAGGGAAATGTAAAACTTCATGATCCATGGCTTTACAACAAAGACAACTAGGTCTTCTATCAAGGCATTCATTAGCAATATGTCCCAATCTTTTGCAACTGTAACAAAGGGTTAGTCTTCTTTTTCTTTGAAATGATCCCCAGCCTTTCCTATACCATGCACAAGGATCATAGTAGCTAACCTGCAAAAAATTATTTCTAGGGTCTTGCATCCATTTGTTAGTCCAAGCATTCTTTCTATGCATAGCAATAACATATCTTTCACTATTTTTGTCAGATCTACTCATATCAAACATTCTTTCATATAGTTGTGCCTTACTTTTCAAGCTAGGACAAAATTTATCAAACATACCTAGATCCATACTTTTGAAACAAAAATTTCCCCTTATCTTACCTTTTCAATCAAAATCTTTCAATGTTCTTACCTTTATCAGAGCACAAAGCTTTAAGATCTTACCTTTTTAACCAAAACTTCTTACTGTACTTTTATTAGAGCACAAAGCTTTCAGTTCTTACCTCTTTTCTTCAGATTTGACTTTTCTTCTTGGCACAAAGCTTCACAAGTCAAGTAGAATGCTGGGCACTAGGGAAACATATCTACGCACAGAGCTTTCTCTTTTTTGTAGTTTTTAACAGTCACAGTTTCAAGTCCTGAAAACAGAACCATTTGTTGGCATAGGGGCAGACCCAGGGTTTAACTCTTACAACAATGTACCAAAAAAACCGTAACTACCGGCCCTTTCGGCAGCCCCTGCGAAGCATATGAAGTCTCACCCAAGGTAGAGGCAAGGGTGGTTGCAGGACTCGGATGTATGCAACCTTAGTTGGGACACAGATCTATGATTGTAACACCTCAATAGAGAAATTAATAGTTATAGTTCATTAATATTCAGTCTTAGCTTACAACGCAGCTAAACCCTAATAATAGGCCAGTGCAGTATTCATATAGATCCAATAGACTCAAGAACTCAACATACCAACATAGATCATATCTAGCATTCATTCAGATTAATCATCACTATGATATCACATTAGATTCTTCTAAGCATATATTAGTGCACTAAGCATTTAACCACATAAACAAGAGAACAACCATAAAGCACTAAGCAACCACAACACATGATCTATGTGGTTCATCCCCACCCTAGGGCTATGCCCACCAAATCTTCTTCTTTATTTCTTTCTGTCAATATTCTACATGCACAGAGCCATGATATCTTACTTTGCAGAGGACAGGAGATCTGCGTGCACTCCACTAGATCCTCCTTCCCTGAGTTACAACACAAAGCCTCTTCACAGTCTCTTACAATCACTTGCACTTATCTTTGCAAGTTCTCAACATAGGATGAAAAAAGAACTTAGAAGTTGCACTCATCACAGTGTCTAGCCTCTCTTTGACCACATAAAATGGACTACTTCCTACATCGACTAACTTTCTATTTATGGATTACAAAAAGGGCCTAAACATGGGTAAACCATGGGCCGACATCCCCATATTCATTACATAATCCCAAAACCATAAAATCCCTAGAAAGGGGCCGGGATCTCATGATCTCTGCTTCGACTTGCGCTCCGCCTTCGACAGCCTGTCAAAGTCCCAAAAGTAGGTCAAACATCACCAAGGATATTCACAACTTGGTCAAGGGCCAAGAGTGCCCTATACTCTTTTATCGTGGTCAGTCTACGTGCAACGATGTATTTTATATTAATGCCGAGACATATACAAAAGTAGGTACACTTACCTTTAACATCTAGGCTCTCTGGCCTAATAATCGCAAAACTGGCTCACCAACCTATAAAACACAACATATACACCAAGGCTCCTTGGCCTCAAAATCGCATGCACTTAAGTTGTTGCGTGTGGTATCTTGGAATGTGCACACTTCCTCATTTTACTACGCAGTACATGTGCACACTATGCCATGAAAGGTGCATACAAAAATGATATCAAATAGCTCACCAGCTTAAGTACATTTTCATTTACATTACAATTGGGTTCAACCTAGGGATATTACATCACATCTCTCTCAGGATGATCATCGACGTATCCACCACCAAGCCCCACATTATCTCATCATAGGGGATATTATATGTCAAGGTATTGGATACTATTTTACATTATTTCCTCACCCTCAATGAGGCATAGTGAGTCCTTAACGATTTCCACAATGGCACTTATGTTGGAAACCTCTCCGGTGTTTCCAATGCCTAGAAAGTCATCTGGGTTGGTTACTTTTGTCCTACCTTATTTCATAACAACATTCAAACACTCAAGAAATGTACCAAGTGATAAATGTTCACACATAAAGCATGATCCCTAATGTCTTCTCTACACTCAGTCATTATAGTTGGCCCCTTCTACAAATGGGGCATAGACTTCATGACATGCAACCCCCCATCTATCAATGGTCTTAGTTACATCATTGTGGCCATTGACTACTTGACCAAATGGGACAAAGCCATGCCTACCTTTGACAACATGATGGATATGGTGGCCCTATTATTTTTCAATCATGTCATCATTCACTTTGGGATCCCCCAACAGTTAGTCTAAGATCATGGAAAACAATTTTAAAATGAAGTGTTTGAGAATTTATCCTCAAGTATAGATAGGATCCACTCATGAGTTCACTTCATCATACTATCCATGGTCCAATGGTCAGGCTCAAGCCATCAACAAAGTCCTCAAAACCATGTTGCAACAAAAAGTGAACAAACATAAAACCAACTAGCATCACATGCTTTTCTCCGCACTGTGGGCATACCTAATTACGATAGTCAAAACCACCAAAATTTTTACCCCCTTCTACCTTGTCCATGCAGTAGAAAAAGTATTTCCCATTGAGTGTGAAATCCAAATGCTTCACATAAAAATCAAAATTTTATTAGATACCACTCTTCTCAAACAATTCCTCGTATCCTTAGAAACTATTGACGAAGATTGTCGGTCCTTGTTGCAAAACAATGAGGCCACCAAAAGGTGCTCAAAATATTCCTTTGATAACTAAGTCAACCTTCATTCCTTCAATGAGGGAGAGATTTTCCTAGCCTATGATATCTCCCATGATACCTTAGGCCATAGAAATTTTAAATCCCTTTGTTATGTCCCTTTCATCATCGAACAATGCATCACAAAGGGAGCATACATCCTTTCTCACCCCGAAGGAACCCTCCTCAAGGACCCTATCAATGGGTTATACTTGAAGAGGTTTTAACCTTAAGTATCAACTCTACTTTGGACCATCTCCATGTACATATTTTTCTTTTATAAAAATGTTCATATGTTTTTTAATATTTTTACACTCATAAAAAATTTCACATTTTTTATGACTTTCTCGTGTTGCTTTACTAGATGAATCATTCATCGACATATCACATCAGTTTTGAATATGATGTTATTTAATGGACTCATAGCCTGAATTCAGTGTCTTGGGCCATTTATTCACCTACACATATATTACCCCACTCTAGCAGTGTGTGTCTAGGTCCAACTACGAATAACCAAGCAAAGTATACTTCCATGATCAACCTTTTGGTTGATGTTTCTCACCTTCAAATTCACCACTTCATCATATTCTTGGATTACTAGCTTGTCATCCTGTAGTTGAACAATGTCTACCATGTTCTTGACCCTTTCTTGTTTAGAAATTACCTACAAGTTAAACTTCTATAATGGAATTTTGAATCCATTACATTCACACATATTCCTAAAAGTGAGAACCAAGTTGCAGATCACAATACAAATGAAATTTTAGATGGTTACCTATCACATTAATCAAATCATTGTTTATCATGATTTTTCTATCTACCAAAAATATATATGTATTTTTCCATCATCACATAAATACCATGTATCATAAAGAAAATACTGGAACATGACATATCATAAAAAACACAATCATCCAATCACATAATTTACACCATAAAGAGACATAAAAAATAAATGTGTGTACAAAGGATTGACCCTCACTATGGACACACTCACTTATCATATACAAAATGGGGGCACTTCCCCTATACATTTCATGTACAAAAAATGTGTGGGCCTTGTCCACATACATAGGAAAATACATAAAATGTGGGCCTCTCCCATACAACACAATTCTTCCAACTCTAAGGTGGACCAAGCTCAAGGAGCCCCCTAGCTGGAGACCCTCACCTGCTAGAGGCACTCCACCAACTTAAGACATCATTTGTCTAGTAACCTCTACTCCTACCACTGCTACCCATCGTACCAGTGGGTGCCAATCAAGATCGAGGCCGATGCAAGACTCCAATAGCTTCATGTCCTACATTGTGTTCCATCACACCTCATAATACCATGCAGTAACCAGTCAAAGTGCCAAGGTAGGTCATCTAACTAATCCTGGGCATTTTCCTCTCCCCCAATGATTCCCTCACCTATATTATAAACTTGCAGTTGTTTTTGATTAATTGGGTTGGTTTTCATTGATGTCAACCCTTGAAGAAAGTCTGATAGTGAATTTGGGTAGCACAAAGGTTTGGGTAATGGACCCAATTTTGTTTGATGTATAATGGTATGAGTTTTGATATATTTTCAGGTAAGACTATTCTATATGGATAGTATATGTCATGCCATTTCCAGTGGTATGTGGAACGTCACATAACTCCTCATGGTTTGAGAATTATGGCCTTGTGAAGTTGAAGGACCCTCATATGATTGGCTTGAAACCCCAAAATGTCAAAGAAGTCAAAGTGATTGCAAAGAATAAATTATTTAAATAATAAAGTGAAGTGACAAAGTCAAATAGGATTATTTAAATAATAAAGTGAAGTGACAAAGTCTGAAGTGAGAAAGTCAAAGAGGATTATTTAAATAATAAAGTGAAGTGACAAAGTCAAAGAGGATTATTTAAATAATAAAGTGAAGTGACAAAATCGAAGAGGATTATTTAAATAATAAAGTGAAGTGACAAAGTCAAGGAGGATTATTTAAATAGTAAAGTAAATGAAGAACTTTCTAATTAATTTATGCAAAGTGGTTTTAAGAAGGTTAACCCTAAAATGAGGAAAATGGGTTAAGTGGTCAAGTGGCTATTGGATACATGCACAAGTCGCAATTTGGGCAAAGTTGGACATAGGTGACTATGTGGACAAAGTGGCTATGTGGAAAAGTGGCCTAGAAGATGCTTCTAAGGAAGCTACTTGGAGAGTATAAATAAGAGGCAAGGATCTCTCATTTTAATCACACTTGAGAATATTGAATATCTACAGGTGACTGAGATAACCAAAGGATATCTAAGCCGAATTTCAGAGGGAAGGTGAAGTAAAGAAGGCTGAAATTCAAGGGAGGATAAATTCTTTTGATGATGCTTTCTAAGGTATGTTATTTATAGGTCATCTCACCATTTTCACAATTTTTTTTTTTTAGAATGAGTCAGACCATGAAATTGGGAGGCCATTGAGAAAACATATCCAAGTATTTGTGGTACGAATTTCCTCTTGTGTGTCATTGTATTTTTGGAGTTACACTCCGTGGAAAATATGGTTTGTGGCTAGTCCTGAAACTAGTCTAAAAGAGGTGTTTCGGGTAAAAACGTCATAAATTCTTCATAACAGATCTAAATTAAGTAAGACCAAATGTGTTGGTTAGACTACAATATGTATTATTATGTGTAAAATTTTCAGATCCATACAACAAATATTTCATGCGGGGCATGCTCTACAAGTTCTCTCTCTAGAATAAGCCAAAATTCAACAAGGTATGTCATTTTTTCTATAACTCCTTTTCTAAGAGGTTCCAAGTAGTGACACCTGGAGGAATTGTATAAAATAGACTGAAGAACATTGTGTACTATTTTTAGATATTTATTCATTACAGGTACATAATTATGATACTAAAGTATAGTTAGGGTTGTTGACTAATCCAAAACAAGTCATGTGAGACTAAAGTAAAGTTTGATGAAAATGTTAGTCTCTTATTGTTAAAGTTAAGGAAGGTTTGCAGGTTGAGGTACAAGTTGGTGCATGGTTGATGCACTTGTTTATGGTACAATTTGATTACAGGTTGTTTGGTACAGGTTGGTGCATGGTTGATGCACTTGTTTATGGTACATGTTGATTACATGTTGAGGTATAGGTTGATACACAATGCAGGTTTATTGGTACATGCTTACATCAATATATATCACAGTGATAGTGTGACAATGGCTCCATCATTCTACTTATACGTCAGGGCAGTTAGACGGGGAAATGACAGGTGGTTGTAGCCACCTTCCGGTTGTAGCCAGAGAACATAGGGGGTTGTAGCCTCATTCTGGTTGTAGCTAGAGAATTGGGGAGTTGGAGATTCTCTCATGTTGTAGCCTGAGAAACTAGGGGGCTGAAGCCTCCTTCTAGTTGCATTTGGAAAACAAAGGAATTTGGTGTTTCCAATGAATGTAATTCTTCAAGACATATAAGAAAAAACATTTTGTGGTTTTATCCCTCTTTGGGTTTCCACGTAAAAACACTGGTGTACTGTGTATGTGTATGATTGTTCATTTGTTCATTGTTTATTTACTCTGCAAATATTTGATGATAATGCTACATTGATATAACACTTTCATTATATGGTTAAAAAGGATTAAATTTATCTATTACTGATTCACCCCCTGCTTAGTAATCCAACAATTGGTATCAGAGCGGGTTCCTTCAAAATTCACTTTAACCATTGAAAGGTAGATCATGGAGAGAAACAACATGTATAAAAATAGAATACCACAGTTTCATGGGCATAAGTATGCCTTTTGGAGCATAAGGATGAAGACATATATACATGCACATGGATTTGAAATTTGGCAATCAATTGTAGATGGATACACAACACCAACAATTCCACTAACAAATGGCAAAGCTATGAAACTTGGTCAGAATTCCAAAGACACAAATTCACTTCTCAATGGTCTTGGAGAATCAATATTCACCAAAGTTTCACATCGTAAATCCGCTAAAGAGATTTGGGGAAAACTTCGAAATATTTATGAAGGAGATTCAAAAGTCAAAGTAGCAAAGCTTCAAACTTACAGAGGTTAGTTTGAACAACTAAAGATGAAGGAAGATGATAACATTGCAACTTACTTTTTAGGAGTCGATGAAAAAAGTAAATTCAATCTTGGTATTGAGATAAGAAATCAAAGAATCTATAATTGTTTAAAAGGTACTAAGATCTCTTCCTATGATATTTGACCCTAAGATATCATCACTAGAAGAAAGAGTAGATCTAAACTCAATAAGCATGGATGAACTACATGAAACCTTCACAGCATATGAAATGAGAACTAAATAGGAAAATCTAGATATAAAAGAAGCAACCTTCAAAGCATCCAAAAATTCAAAGCAAAAGGGAAAGCAAAAAGAAAAAGAACATAGCAGCAACAATGACATCTCAGAAGGTGATGAAGAAGTGACCAACTTTGTCAGAAGATTGAACAAGGGAACCAAAGACAGGGATAGAGGTAAGCTTCCTTTGATTTGTTTTAATTGTGATGGTATTGGTCATTTTTCTAAAAAATGTCCTCATAAGAAAAAGAGAAATGATGAAGCTTACTCAAATAACAAACAAACATATAAAGACAAAATAACCATAAAGAAAGTTTCCAAGAAAATCTTGTGCACCAAAGAAGACATCTCATCATCAGATGAAGTGACGATGAGACAGAAATAGTTCTATTAATGGTGGTACAAGACGCTAATAAAAAAGACTCCAAAGAAGAATATGAAGAGGCATAAGTTGACTACCGAGAAGAATTGTTGTGTGCCATATAACTTATTAGAAGAGAAAAGAAGAAAAACAAGAAACTACAAGCGAAACTAGACAAGAAATAAGACACTCAGGAACTAGAACAAATAATCACAAATTTGAAGGTTCAAATTGAAGAATATAAAAGAATTGAAGAAGCACTCAAAGAACAACTAGAAGGAAGAGATGGGATCATTGAAAATTTGTAAGCATAAATTGTCACATTAAGAAAGGATCTTCAAAAGAAAATTATGCAGAACAACTTAAAAGTTTTGAACGACATTATCAACAGTCAAAAACCTCATCATGACAAGTCCGGACTTGGAAATAATCAAACAAAATATGGATCAAGCTCCAAAACAATAGAACAAGAAACATATCCAAAAATCTATGTAGAAACAATCAAAGGGAATAGGAAGGTCTACAAAGAAAATTACAGGGACACTCCTCCACTAAGAAGATTCAAATTTTAGAATCAACAACCAAAAGAAATACATAGGCTTCAGGAAGAAGAAGGATTCATAAGAGTACCTCCTTTCATAATATTTTCAACTCCTAGGTATCAAACTATATTTTTTGTTTTATGTTATGAATGTAATAATTTTTGACATAAAGTTGTGAATTGCAGAGCTAACAACATGAACATCAACAACTTTGAAAGTTATACAAAAATGGATTATCCAAGAAGGCATAGTAAAACATAGAGAAGAAGTTACAACATGTTTGAATCTTTGAGCACTGAA
Organism: Picea engelmannii; assembly: GCA_009831015.1. Taxonomy (NCBI): domain Eukaryota; kingdom Viridiplantae; phylum Streptophyta; class Pinopsida; order Pinales; family Pinaceae; genus Picea; species Picea engelmannii. The sequence goes on from ML779162.1 coordinate 863,552, forward strand.
GTGGAATGCTAAAAATGTAACAAATTTGGACACATGGCCAAAGATTGCAAAATGACAGTCCCTCCTAGATAACCACAACAGAACAAAAATAGTCACAGACATGAACCTCAGAAAAGGACATGGATAAGAAAGAAGAATCAATATAGCAATGAAGAATGCACACTCGCTCTACAAGCTAAGCAGAAGAAACATAGTTGGTATGTTGAAAATGGTTGTTCAAAACACATGACAAGTGATAGAGACAGGTTTATTACATTAAGAAAGGAAAGAGATGGATCACTCTCCTTTGGAAATGATGATTAAGTTAAAATAATTTGAAAAGGCACAGTCAGAATTGGGAACAAGAATACCAAGGCATAAAATGTTCTACTAGTAGAATATATGAAATATAATATTCTAAGTGTAAGTCAAATGTGTGACCAAGGTCATAAATTTACTTTCGATTCACAAAAGTTTGAGATAAGAAAAGAAGGTTCGGGAAAATTGATTGCAACAAATGCGAGAACTTCAAGCAACATATATGTATTAAGTGAAATGGGAAATGAAAAGTATTGCCTAGGAAAAAAATATTAAAGTTGGATATGACATAGAAGAATGGGTCACATACATTTTGATAACCTTTTCAAAGTCAGCAAAAGGGAAGCAGTTAGATAAATGCACCAGATCATGAAACCAACCAACACTTTATGCAAACATTGTCAACAAGGAAAGAAAACAAAGACCGGGTTTAAATCAAAAGAATATTCAACGAAAATACCACTAGAAATTGTGCATACTGATCTAGTTGGATTAACTACAACAAAGGTTTTAAAAGGTGAGAAATACTTTATGTTATTAGTTGATGATTATACAAGAATGATTGTAGTTTTCTTTCTCAGGAATAATTCAGAAGCTTTTGAAAACTTCAAGGTATACAAGGAAATGGTTGAAAATGAAATGGATTCAAAAATCAAATGCTTGAGATCTGATAATGGAGGATAGTTCACTTCAAAGGAATTTGTGGACTACTGCATTAGGCATGGAACAAAAAGGCAATTCTCCCTTGCAGACACCTCAACAGAATGGAGTTGTTGAAACAAAGAATATGATAGTATAGGAAATGGATCACACAATGCTAATGGATTCCAAATTGACAGATATCTTTTAGATACAAGAAGTTCATACATCATTTCACATTCATAACAAAGTAATGCTCAGAAACAACATTATCAAAACTCCCTATGAGCTATGGAAAGGAATACCAACAAATGTGAAGCACTTCATAGTTTTTGGAAGAAAATGCTACATCAAAAGAGAAGATGGAAGAATGAGAAAGTTTGACTCTCATGTGGACAAATGATTACTTGTTGGTTAATCAAGTACAAGGAAATCACACAAGTGTTACAACCCGAGATTGCAAAAATTTGTGGAAAGAATCAACGTAACAATTGATGAAACATGTAGACAAGAATTAAAGGAAGAATAAAATGAATCAATGGAACAACTTTACGAAGAAGAAGTAGAAGATGAAAAAGAAGTAGAAGGGGAAGATGAAGAGGATACAATAGATGAAGAAGAGAAATTTCAACAAGTTCCTCCAAAGACACCTAGCAGACAAGTACAAAAGAATCAGCCTTCAGATCAGATTATCAGAAACAAAGATGCAGGAGTTGAGACTAGAAGAAGAATACGTTCACTAGAGAAAACACACCGAGCACTCTCATCTACGATTGAACGAGTCTGTTTTGAAGAGGCTAGTAATGATGAATTTTGGAATGAGGACATGATTAAGAATTGTATGAACTAGAGAAAAATAACACTTGGGAATTGGTTCCAAGACCAAAGGATAAGAATGTGATCGAAACAAAGTAGGTATACATGAATAAATTGAATGAAGATGGACATGTTACAAGGAACAAATATAGATTGGTATGTAAAGGATATGCACAGGTTGAAGGAATTGACTTTGAAGAGACATTTTCCCCAGTTTCCAGAATGTAAGCAATCCGATTTATTTTAGCTTAGGCATGCTCCAAAAATATTAAAGTGTATCAGATGGACGTAAAATCAGTTTTTCTGAATGGGGAACTTGAAGAAGAAGTCTACATTGAACAACCATAAGGATTTTAGTTGTCAGAGAATGTAGGTTATGTGTGTAAATTAAAGAAGGCCTTGTATGGTCTAAAAAAGTCTCCTAGAGCATGGTACTCTAGACTGGATAAATATCCACAACATCCAGGTTTCAGAAAAAGAAGTGCAGACATCAACCTCTACATCAAGGTAACTCAAGATAGTATTTTATTAATTGAAGTTTATGTTGATGATATTATTTTTGGAATTAATGATGACAGGTTAAGCCATAAATTTGCAAAGGACATGCATAATGAATTTGAAATGTCATTACTTGGAGAACTATGTTTCTTTCTGGGTCTTCAAATATGTCAAATAAACCAAAGAATTTTTATTTCTCAAACCAAGTATATCAAAGAAATGTTAAAGAGGTTTGAAATGGAATATTGCAAACCAATTATCACTCCCATGCAAACTAGTCAAAAGTTAAGAAAATATGATGATTCAAAGTCTAAAGATCAGAAGCAATACATGCCAATGATTGGTATCCTACTATATGTGACAACATCCAAGCCAGATCTAATGCAGGCAGTTGGACAGGTGGCATGATTTCAAGCAGCACCAAAGGAATCACATGTATTAGCAGTGAATAGGATTTTCAGATATCTCAAAGGAACATAAGAGTTTGGATTATGGTATCCAAATGTAAAGGATCTATCACTTATTTCCTACACAGATGCAGATTGGGCAGGTTGCATTGATGACTAATGAAGCACCAATGGAGCAACATTATACTTGGATTAGTGTTTAGTATCATAGCTAAGCAAGAAAAAATCATCAATATATTTATCTACATCTGAGGCATAGTATATTGCAACAACAACATGTTGTATACATGTTATATGGATGAAACAAACTCTGACAAATATACAGGTTGAGTATGATGAGCCCATCCCAATATATTGTGTTAATACAAGTGCCATCACTATCTCAAAAAACCCAGTGATTCAATCCAATACGAAGCACATTCCAATCAAGTATCACTTTCTACAAGAACAGGTTGCAGAAAAGAACATCACAGTTGAATATGTGGGCACAAAATAACAGGTGGAAGACATCTTTACAAAACCACTTCCATTGGAAGCCTTTGAGTATATTCACCAGAGACTCAGAGTTATTTCTACTCCAAAATGAATTCTTTTGAATTCTTATATTATATGCCTTAGATGTACACCAGGAAGCACCATAAAGAGGACAATTCAGGTTGGGAGATCAAACCATTCAGTTAGGGGGAGCAACCTCAAATGGAAAGATACCTTTTCCATTGATGACAAAGGGGGGGAGATTTATCATATGCAGAGGATAGAGACATGGTTCCAGGTGAGCGTTGGTCACAAAGATGTAGGTATGGTTCCAGGGGGAGCATGAGTGATATGATTTCAGTATTGCATCAGAGTGTTGCCATCAATGCCAAAGGGGGAAATTGTTGATTAATTGGGTTGGTTGTCATTGATGTCAACCCTTGAAGAAATT
>ML779162.1:870896-888803 GCA_009831015.1 Picea engelmannii
CCATGCCTACCTTTGACAACATGATGGATATGGTGGCCCTATTATTTTTCAATCATGTCATCATTCACTTTGGGATCCCCCAACAGTTAGTCTAAGATCATGGAAAACAATTTTAAAATGAAGTGTTTGAGAATTTATCCTCAAGTATAGATAGGATCCACTCATGAGTTCACTTCATCATACTATCCATGGTCCAATGGTCAGGCTCAAGCCATCAACAAAGTCCTCAAAACCATGTTGCAACAAAAAGTGAACAAACATAAAACCAACTAGCATCACATGCTTTTCTCCGCACTGTGGGCATACCTAATTACGATAGTCAAAACCACCAAAATTTTTACCCCCTTCTACCTTGTCCATGCAGTAGAAAAAGTATTTCCCATTGAGTGTGAAATCCAAATGCTTCACATAAAAATCAAAATTTTATTAGATACCACTCTTCTCAAACAATTCCTCGTATCCTTAGAAACTATTGACGAAGATTGTCGGTCCTTGTTGCAAAACAATGAGGCCACCAAAAGGTGCTCAAAATATTCCTTTGATAACTAAGTCAACCTTCATTCCTTCAATGAGGGAGAGATTTTCCTAGCCTATGATATCTCCCATGATACCTTAGGCCATAGAAATTTTAAATCCCTTTGTTATGTCCCTTTCATCATCGAACAATGCATCACAAAGGGAGCATACATCCTTTCTCACCCCGAAGGAACCCTCCTCAAGGACCCTATCAATGGGTTATACTTGAAGAGGTTTTAACCTTAAGTATCAACTCTACTTTGGACCATCTCCATGTACATATTTTTCTTTTATAAAAATGTTCATATGTTTTTTAATATTTTTACACTCATAAAAAATTTCACATTTTTTATGACTTTCTCGTGTTGCTTTACTAGATGAATCATTCATCGACATATCACATCAGTTTTGAATATGATGTTATTTAATGGACTCATAGCCTGAATTCAGTGTCTTGGGCCATTTATTCACCTACACATATATTACCCCACTCTAGCAGTGTGTGTCTAGGTCCAACTACGAATAACCAAGCAAAGTATACTTCCATGATCAACCTTTTGGTTGATGTTTCTCACCTTCAAATTCACCACTTCATCATATTCTTGGATTACTAGCTTGTCATCCTGTAGTTGAACAATGTCTACCATGTTCTTGACCCTTTCTTGTTTAGAAATTACCTACAAGTTAAACTTCTATAATGGAATTTTGAATCCATTACATTCACACATATTCCTAAAAGTGAGAACCAAGTTGCAGATCACAATACAAATGAAATTTTAGATGGTTACCTATCACATTAATCAAATCATTGTTTATCATGATTTTTCTATCTACCAAAAATATATATGTATTTTTCCATCATCACATAAATACCATGTATCATAAAGAAAATACTGGAACATGACATATCATAAAAAACACAATCATCCAATCACATAATTTACACCATAAAGAGACATAAAAAATAAATGTGTGTACAAAGGATTGACCCTCACTATGGACACACTCACTTATCATATACAAAATGGGGGCACTTCCCCTATACATTTCATGTACAAAAAATGTGTGGGCCTTGTCCACATACATAGGAAAATACATAAAATGTGGGCCTCTCCCATACAACACAATTCTTCCAACTCTAAGGTGGACCAAGCTCAAGGAGCCCCCTAGCTGGAGACCCTCACCTGCTAGAGGCACTCCACCAACTTAAGACATCATTTGTCTAGTAACCTCTACTCCTACCACTGCTACCCATCGTACCAGTGGGTGCCAATCAAGATCGAGGCCGATGCAAGACTCCAATAGCTTCATGTCCTACATTGTGTTCCATCACACCTCATAATACCATGCAGTAACCAGTCAAAGTGCCAAGGTAGGTCATCTAACTAATCCTGGGCATTTTCCTCTCCCCCAATGATTCCCTCACCTATATTATAAACTTGCAGTTGTTTTTGATTAATTGGGTTGGTTTTCATTGATGTCAACCCTTGAAGAAAGTCTGATAGTGAATTTGGGTAGCACAAAGGTTTGGGTAATGGACCCAATTTTGTTTGATGTATAATGGTATGAGTTTTGATATATTTTCAGGTAAGACTATTCTATATGGATAGTATATGTCATGCCATTTCCAGTGGTATGTGGAACGTCACATAACTCCTCATGGTTTGAGAATTATGGCCTTGTGAAGTTGAAGGACCCTCATATGATTGGCTTGAAACCCCAAAATGTCAAAGAAGTCAAAGTGATTGCAAAGAATAAATTATTTAAATAATAAAGTGAAGTGACAAAGTCAAATAGGATTATTTAAATAATAAAGTGAAGTGACAAAGTCTGAAGTGAGAAAGTCAAAGAGGATTATTTAAATAATAAAGTGAAGTGACAAAGTCAAAGAGGATTATTTAAATAATAAAGTGAAGTGACAAAATCGAAGAGGATTATTTAAATAATAAAGTGAAGTGACAAAGTCAAGGAGGATTATTTAAATAGTAAAGTAAATGAAGAACTTTCTAATTAATTTATGCAAAGTGGTTTTAAGAAGGTTAACCCTAAAATGAGGAAAATGGGTTAAGTGGTCAAGTGGCTATTGGATACATGCACAAGTCGCAATTTGGGCAAAGTTGGACATAGGTGACTATGTGGACAAAGTGGCTATGTGGAAAAGTGGCCTAGAAGATGCTTCTAAGGAAGCTACTTGGAGAGTATAAATAAGAGGCAAGGATCTCTCATTTTAATCACACTTGAGAATATTGAATATCTACAGGTGACTGAGATAACCAAAGGATATCTAAGCCGAATTTCAGAGGGAAGGTGAAGTAAAGAAGGCTGAAATTCAAGGGAGGATAAATTCTTTTGATGATGCTTTCTAAGGTATGTTATTTATAGGTCATCTCACCATTTTCACAATTTTTTTTTTTTAGAATGAGTCAGACCATGAAATTGGGAGGCCATTGAGAAAACATATCCAAGTATTTGTGGTACGAATTTCCTCTTGTGTGTCATTGTATTTTTGGAGTTACACTCCGTGGAAAATATGGTTTGTGGCTAGTCCTGAAACTAGTCTAAAAGAGGTGTTTCGGGTAAAAACGTCATAAATTCTTCATAACAGATCTAAATTAAGTAAGACCAAATGTGTTGGTTAGACTACAATATGTATTATTATGTGTAAAATTTTCAGATCCATACAACAAATATTTCATGCGGGGCATGCTCTACAAGTTCTCTCTCTAGAATAAGCCAAAATTCAACAAGGTATGTCATTTTTTCTATAACTCCTTTTCTAAGAGGTTCCAAGTAGTGACACCTGGAGGAATTGTATAAAATAGACTGAAGAACATTGTGTACTATTTTTAGATATTTATTCATTACAGGTACATAATTATGATACTAAAGTATAGTTAGGGTTGTTGACTAATCCAAAACAAGTCATGTGAGACTAAAGTAAAGTTTGATGAAAATGTTAGTCTCTTATTGTTAAAGTTAAGGAAGGTTTGCAGGTTGAGGTACAAGTTGGTGCATGGTTGATGCACTTGTTTATGGTACAATTTGATTACAGGTTGTTTGGTACAGGTTGGTGCATGGTTGATGCACTTGTTTATGGTACATGTTGATTACATGTTGAGGTATAGGTTGATACACAATGCAGGTTTATTGGTACATGCTTACATCAATATATATCACAGTGATAGTGTGACAATGGCTCCATCATTCTACTTATACGTCAGGGCAGTTAGACGGGGAAATGACAGGTGGTTGTAGCCACCTTCCGGTTGTAGCCAGAGAACATAGGGGGTTGTAGCCTCATTCTGGTTGTAGCTAGAGAATTGGGGAGTTGGAGATTCTCTCATGTTGTAGCCTGAGAAACTAGGGGGCTGAAGCCTCCTTCTAGTTGCATTTGGAAAACAAAGGAATTTGGTGTTTCCAATGAATGTAATTCTTCAAGACATATAAGAAAAAACATTTTGTGGTTTTATCCCTCTTTGGGTTTCCACGTAAAAACACTGGTGTACTGTGTATGTGTATGATTGTTCATTTGTTCATTGTTTATTTACTCTGCAAATATTTGATGATAATGCTACATTGATATAACACTTTCATTATATGGTTAAAAAGGATTAAATTTATCTATTACTGATTCACCCCCTGCTTAGTAATCCAACAATTGGTATCAGAGCGGGTTCCTTCAAAATTCACTTTAACCATTGAAAGGTAGATCATGGAGAGAAACAACATGTATAAAAATAGAATACCACAGTTTCATGGGCATAAGTATGCCTTTTGGAGCATAAGGATGAAGACATATATACATGCACATGGATTTGAAATTTGGCAATCAATTGTAGATGGATACACAACACCAACAATTCCACTAACAAATGGCAAAGCTATGAAACTTGGTCAGAATTCCAAAGACACAAATTCACTTCTCAATGGTCTTGGAGAATCAATATTCACCAAAGTTTCACATCGTAAATCCGCTAAAGAGATTTGGGGAAAACTTCGAAATATTTATGAAGGAGATTCAAAAGTCAAAGTAGCAAAGCTTCAAACTTACAGAGGTTAGTTTGAACAACTAAAGATGAAGGAAGATGATAACATTGCAACTTACTTTTTAGGAGTCGATGAAAAAAGTAAATTCAATCTTGGTATTGAGATAAGAAATCAAAGAATCTATAATTGTTTAAAAGGTACTAAGATCTCTTCCTATGATATTTGACCCTAAGATATCATCACTAGAAGAAAGAGTAGATCTAAACTCAATAAGCATGGATGAACTACATGAAACCTTCACAGCATATGAAATGAGAACTAAATAGGAAAATCTAGATATAAAAGAAGCAACCTTCAAAGCATCCAAAAATTCAAAGCAAAAGGGAAAGCAAAAAGAAAAAGAACATAGCAGCAACAATGACATCTCAGAAGGTGATGAAGAAGTGACCAACTTTGTCAGAAGATTGAACAAGGGAACCAAAGACAGGGATAGAGGTAAGCTTCCTTTGATTTGTTTTAATTGTGATGGTATTGGTCATTTTTCTAAAAAATGTCCTCATAAGAAAAAGAGAAATGATGAAGCTTACTCAAATAACAAACAAACATATAAAGACAAAATAACCATAAAGAAAGTTTCCAAGAAAATCTTGTGCACCAAAGAAGACATCTCATCATCAGATGAAGTGACGATGAGACAGAAATAGTTCTATTAATGGTGGTACAAGACGCTAATAAAAAAGACTCCAAAGAAGAATATGAAGAGGCATAAGTTGACTACCGAGAAGAATTGTTGTGTGCCATATAACTTATTAGAAGAGAAAAGAAGAAAAACAAGAAACTACAAGCGAAACTAGACAAGAAATAAGACACTCAGGAACTAGAACAAATAATCACAAATTTGAAGGTTCAAATTGAAGAATATAAAAGAATTGAAGAAGCACTCAAAGAACAACTAGAAGGAAGAGATGGGATCATTGAAAATTTGTAAGCATAAATTGTCACATTAAGAAAGGATCTTCAAAAGAAAATTATGCAGAACAACTTAAAAGTTTTGAACGACATTATCAACAGTCAAAAACCTCATCATGACAAGTCCGGACTTGGAAATAATCAAACAAAATATGGATCAAGCTCCAAAACAATAGAACAAGAAACATATCCAAAAATCTATGTAGAAACAATCAAAGGGAATAGGAAGGTCTACAAAGAAAATTACAGGGACACTCCTCCACTAAGAAGATTCAAATTTTAGAATCAACAACCAAAAGAAATACATAGGCTTCAGGAAGAAGAAGGATTCATAAGAGTACCTCCTTTCATAATATTTTCAACTCCTAGGTATCAAACTATATTTTTTGTTTTATGTTATGAATGTAATAATTTTTGACATAAAGTTGTGAATTGCAGAGCTAACAACATGAACATCAACAACTTTGAAAGTTATACAAAAATGGATTATCCAAGAAGGCATAGTAAAACATAGAGAAGAAGTTACAACATGTTTGAATCTTTGAGCACTGAAGTGGAATGCTAAAAATGTAACAAATTTGGACACATGGCCAAAGATTGCAAAATGACAGTCCCTCCTAGATAACCACAACAGAACAAAAATAGTCACAGACATGAACCTCAGAAAAGGACATGGATAAGAAAGAAGAATCAATATAGCAATGAAGAATGCACACTCGCTCTACAAGCTAAGCAGAAGAAACATAGTTGGTATGTTGAAAATGGTTGTTCAAAACACATGACAAGTGATAGAGACAGGTTTATTACATTAAGAAAGGAAAGAGATGGATCACTCTCCTTTGGAAATGATGATTAAGTTAAAATAATTTGAAAAGGCACAGTCAGAATTGGGAACAAGAATACCAAGGCATAAAATGTTCTACTAGTAGAATATATGAAATATAATATTCTAAGTGTAAGTCAAATGTGTGACCAAGGTCATAAATTTACTTTCGATTCACAAAAGTTTGAGATAAGAAAAGAAGGTTCGGGAAAATTGATTGCAACAAATGCGAGAACTTCAAGCAACATATATGTATTAAGTGAAATGGGAAATGAAAAGTATTGCCTAGGAAAAAAATATTAAAGTTGGATATGACATAGAAGAATGGGTCACATACATTTTGATAACCTTTTCAAAGTCAGCAAAAGGGAAGCAGTTAGATAAATGCACCAGATCATGAAACCAACCAACACTTTATGCAAACATTGTCAACAAGGAAAGAAAACAAAGACCGGGTTTAAATCAAAAGAATATTCAACGAAAATACCACTAGAAATTGTGCATACTGATCTAGTTGGATTAACTACAACAAAGGTTTTAAAAGGTGAGAAATACTTTATGTTATTAGTTGATGATTATACAAGAATGATTGTAGTTTTCTTTCTCAGGAATAATTCAGAAGCTTTTGAAAACTTCAAGGTATACAAGGAAATGGTTGAAAATGAAATGGATTCAAAAATCAAATGCTTGAGATCTGATAATGGAGGATAGTTCACTTCAAAGGAATTTGTGGACTACTGCATTAGGCATGGAACAAAAAGGCAATTCTCCCTTGCAGACACCTCAACAGAATGGAGTTGTTGAAACAAAGAATATGATAGTATAGGAAATGGATCACACAATGCTAATGGATTCCAAATTGACAGATATCTTTTAGATACAAGAAGTTCATACATCATTTCACATTCATAACAAAGTAATGCTCAGAAACAACATTATCAAAACTCCCTATGAGCTATGGAAAGGAATACCAACAAATGTGAAGCACTTCATAGTTTTTGGAAGAAAATGCTACATCAAAAGAGAAGATGGAAGAATGAGAAAGTTTGACTCTCATGTGGACAAATGATTACTTGTTGGTTAATCAAGTACAAGGAAATCACACAAGTGTTACAACCCGAGATTGCAAAAATTTGTGGAAAGAATCAACGTAACAATTGATGAAACATGTAGACAAGAATTAAAGGAAGAATAAAATGAATCAATGGAACAACTTTACGAAGAAGAAGTAGAAGATGAAAAAGAAGTAGAAGGGGAAGATGAAGAGGATACAATAGATGAAGAAGAGAAATTTCAACAAGTTCCTCCAAAGACACCTAGCAGACAAGTACAAAAGAATCAGCCTTCAGATCAGATTATCAGAAACAAAGATGCAGGAGTTGAGACTAGAAGAAGAATACGTTCACTAGAGAAAACACACCGAGCACTCTCATCTACGATTGAACGAGTCTGTTTTGAAGAGGCTAGTAATGATGAATTTTGGAATGAGGACATGATTAAGAATTGTATGAACTAGAGAAAAATAACACTTGGGAATTGGTTCCAAGACCAAAGGATAAGAATGTGATCGAAACAAAGTAGGTATACATGAATAAATTGAATGAAGATGGACATGTTACAAGGAACAAATATAGATTGGTATGTAAAGGATATGCACAGGTTGAAGGAATTGACTTTGAAGAGACATTTTCCCCAGTTTCCAGAATGTAAGCAATCCGATTTATTTTAGCTTAGGCATGCTCCAAAAATATTAAAGTGTATCAGATGGACGTAAAATCAGTTTTTCTGAATGGGGAACTTGAAGAAGAAGTCTACATTGAACAACCATAAGGATTTTAGTTGTCAGAGAATGTAGGTTATGTGTGTAAATTAAAGAAGGCCTTGTATGGTCTAAAAAAGTCTCCTAGAGCATGGTACTCTAGACTGGATAAATATCCACAACATCCAGGTTTCAGAAAAAGAAGTGCAGACATCAACCTCTACATCAAGGTAACTCAAGATAGTATTTTATTAATTGAAGTTTATGTTGATGATATTATTTTTGGAATTAATGATGACAGGTTAAGCCATAAATTTGCAAAGGACATGCATAATGAATTTGAAATGTCATTACTTGGAGAACTATGTTTCTTTCTGGGTCTTCAAATATGTCAAATAAACCAAAGAATTTTTATTTCTCAAACCAAGTATATCAAAGAAATGTTAAAGAGGTTTGAAATGGAATATTGCAAACCAATTATCACTCCCATGCAAACTAGTCAAAAGTTAAGAAAATATGATGATTCAAAGTCTAAAGATCAGAAGCAATACATGCCAATGATTGGTATCCTACTATATGTGACAACATCCAAGCCAGATCTAATGCAGGCAGTTGGACAGGTGGCATGATTTCAAGCAGCACCAAAGGAATCACATGTATTAGCAGTGAATAGGATTTTCAGATATCTCAAAGGAACATAAGAGTTTGGATTATGGTATCCAAATGTAAAGGATCTATCACTTATTTCCTACACAGATGCAGATTGGGCAGGTTGCATTGATGACTAATGAAGCACCAATGGAGCAACATTATACTTGGATTAGTGTTTAGTATCATAGCTAAGCAAGAAAAAATCATCAATATATTTATCTACATCTGAGGCATAGTATATTGCAACAACAACATGTTGTATACATGTTATATGGATGAAACAAACTCTGACAAATATACAGGTTGAGTATGATGAGCCCATCCCAATATATTGTGTTAATACAAGTGCCATCACTATCTCAAAAAACCCAGTGATTCAATCCAATACGAAGCACATTCCAATCAAGTATCACTTTCTACAAGAACAGGTTGCAGAAAAGAACATCACAGTTGAATATGTGGGCACAAAATAACAGGTGGAAGACATCTTTACAAAACCACTTCCATTGGAAGCCTTTGAGTATATTCACCAGAGACTCAGAGTTATTTCTACTCCAAAATGAATTCTTTTGAATTCTTATATTATATGCCTTAGATGTACACCAGGAAGCACCATAAAGAGGACAATTCAGGTTGGGAGATCAAACCATTCAGTTAGGGGGAGCAACCTCAAATGGAAAGATACCTTTTCCATTGATGACAAAGGGGGGGAGATTTATCATATGCAGAGGATAGAGACATGGTTCCAGGTGAGCGTTGGTCACAAAGATGTAGGTATGGTTCCAGGGGGAGCATGAGTGATATGATTTCAGTATTGCATCAGAGTGTTGCCATCAATGCCAAAGGGGGAAATTGTTGATTAATTGGGTTGGTTGTCATTGATGTCAACCCTTGAAGAAATTCTGGTAGCAAATTCCAGTAGGAGAAAGGTTTGGGTAATGGACCCAAGTTTGTTTGATGTATAATGGTATGATTTTTTATATATTTTCAGATAATACTATTCTAGATGGATAGTACATGTCATGCAATTTATGGTGGTACGTTACATAACTCCTCATGGTTTGAGAGTTATGGCCTTACAAAGTTGAAGGACCCTCGTATGATTGGCTTGAAACCCCAAAAGGTCAAAGAAGTCAAAGTGCTTGCAACGAATAAATTATTTAAATAATAAAGTGAAGTGAAAAAGTCAAAGAGGATTATTTAAATAATAAAGTGAAGTGACAAATTCAAAGAGTATTATTTAAATAATAAAGTGAAGTGAAAAAATCAAAGAGGATTATTTAAATAATAAAGTGAAGTGACAAAGTCAAGGAGGATTATTTAAATAATAAAGTAAATGCAGAACTTTCTAATTATGGAAAGTGGTTATAATAAGGTTAACCCTAAAATGAGGAAAATGGGTTAAGTTGTTAAGTGGATATTGGATACATGGAAAAGTTTCAATTTGGGCAAAGTTGCACATAGGTGACTATGTGGACAAAGTGGCTATGTGGACAAAGTGGCCTAGAAGATGCTTTTAAGGAAGCTACTTGGAGAGTATAAATAAGAGGCAATGCTCTCTCATTTTAATCACACTTGAGAATATTGAATATCTATAGGTTACTGAGGTAACCAAAGGATATCTAAGTTGAATTTCAGAGGGAAGTTTAAGTAAAGAAGGCCGAAATTCAAGGGAAGATAAATTCTTTTGATGATGCTTTCTAAGGTATGTTATTTACAGGTCATCTCACCATTTTCGCAATAATTATTTTTCTAGAATGATTCAAACCTTGAAATTCTGAGTCCATTGAGAAAACATATCCAAGTATTTGTGGTACGTATTTCATCTTGTGGGTTGTTTTATTTTTGGAGTTACACTCCATGGAAAATAAGGTTTGTGGCTAGTCATGAAACTAGTCTAAAACAGGTGTTTCGGGTAAAAACATCATAACTTCTTCATAAAATATCCAAATTCAGTAAGACCAAATGTGTTGGTTAGAGTACAGTCTATAGTATTATGTGCAAAAATTTAATATCCATACAACAAATATTCTGTGCGGGGCACACTCTACAAGTTCTCTTTATAGAATAAGCCAGAATTCAACAAGGTATGCAAATTTTTCTATAACTCCTTTTCTAAGAGGTTCCAAGCAGTGACACCCGAGGAATTGCATAAAACACACTGAAGAAAATTATGTACTATTTTTAGATATTTATTCGTTGCAGGTACATAGTTATCATTATTTCAAGTTAGGGTTGTTGACTAATACAAAACTAGTCATGTGAGACTAACGTAAAGTTTGATGAAAATCTTAGTCTCTTGTTGTTAAAGTTAAGGAAGATTTGCAGGTTGAGGTATAGGTTGGTGCATGGTTGATGGACTTGTTTATGATACAAGTTGATTACAAGTTGTTTGGTACAGGTTGGTGCATGGTTGATGCACTTGTTTATGGTACAAGTTGATTATAGGTTGAGGTACAGGTTGATGCATGGTGCAGGTTTATTGGTACATGTTTACAACAGTATATCTCACAGTGATAGTGTGAAAGTGGTTCCATCATTCTACTTATATGTCAGGGTGGTTGGAAGAGGAAAGGACAGGTGGTTGTAGCCACCTTCCGATTGTAGTCAGAGAACATAGGGGGTTGTAGCCTTCTTCTGGCTGTAGTTAGAGAATTGGGGATTTGGAGCTTCCCTTAAGTTGTAGCTTGAGAAACTAGGGGGTTGGAGCCTCCTTCCAGTTGTCGCTTCCAATGAATGCAATTCTTCAAGACATATATGAAAAAAAATTCCATGGTTTTCTCTCGCTTTGGGTTTCCACGTAAAAACATTGGTGTACTGTGTATGTGTATGATTGTTCATTTGTTCATTGTTTATTTACTCTGAAAATATTGGATGATAATGCTACATTGATATAACACTTTCATTATATGGTTAAAAAGGATTAAATTTCTCTATTACTGACTCACCCCTCTCTCAGTAATCCAACAGTTGTTTCACTAACCTTGCCTATGCCTCCTCACACCAACAATGTTGTCCAACCCTTTTAGGCCTCTCTCAACCTCCTTTTACTATCTCCCTCACCATAGGGGAATATTTCCCTCATGACCCAATACTTTCAATCACAAACATTGTTACCCATCACTACTGTGTCAGATAATCAAAACCATGTATAAAAACGTAAAAAACAGTAGCAATAAACAAACCACAAAAACAATCACCTCGATAGTCCCACACCTCCTGGGGGGAGGATAATCTATGGATCATTCCAGTAGTCCATACCCTCTTAAGTGTAATCAATATTAACCCAGGGGATATTCCTTCAAAAACTCTGAAATTTTCAGTAAAATAGTGCCCCACTAGGCTGCCACCCTCTTAGACTAGTATCTCTCCCCACCACCTCATACATAGTAGGGTTGACCCCCCCACTTCCAATATAATCCTTAGGTGTAATAATACCCCTCTCTCAAAGAAAAACCTACATAATATATATCCAATGGTGAAGTCACCCTCCTGACTATGTACACATCGTGTCAACTGGGAAAACATGGCATCCCTCATTAGGAAGTCCTAGGTATAGTTATGACCCTAGAGCATATGATCCATGATCATCATTTGGGCCCCAATAATCCTCTGGGTGCCTAGGGACTTATATATCCTCACCACCATTGTAGGAATATTGCACATAACCAAATCCCAGATGCATGCCATGCCACCCTAATCTATCCTCTAATTATCTCATGTTTACCGTGACAGTAACGATTATCCAAAACTTGCATGGTGATCCCCCCATCCATACGAGGGATCACCTCAAGGACCTATCCTCAAATGTAGAGTCCCATCAAGAAATAGATGTTAGCCTCAATTGACATCTCTACCATCTGACCTTGGACATTGAATTCCTAATGGTTGGACCTCCACATCAACACCAAAATGTTTACTAAAGCTCCTCTTGGGAGCACATGGGAGATAACTGAATAAATTTGAGAAGGAAAAGGTTGGCCATGTCAAATAAAGATATTGGGTCAGACATCACCATCATACGAAGGGAATCCAAATCCCTCTCACACCATTGAATCAACATGGTGGCAGCTCCAAGTGTCACAACATGCACAAACATGGGTTATTCATTTACTAAACCTAACAAAAATTCATCAAATTTTCATCTCTTGCATGGTTCACGTGTTTGTCTCTTGAATATTCATGCTATTAGTGCATCTATTCACCAAATAGTTGTGTGAAGACACCATATGACTATAAATAGCTTCATGTGTTGATCAAATTGACTATTAAAACAATAGTCATGTTGATCAACATAAACGATCAACCTATAGTTGCTATGACCTCAATGCGACTATGAAGCCATCATCTGCATGGTATGGTGCAGGAGATAGAAATATAGATGTATTGATGTGAACAAGTATATTTATGATCTTACAGTCTCCCTCAAAAAGGGGACTGTACAACCTTCCATACCATTTTAAGCAAAAAATTGAAAATACCAAAATTTCCAGGAAGTGAGGACCCCTTACATGGTTCTCTGGATACTCAAATCAACTAGATAATGTGTGCATAGGGGATATTGGAATCTCATTGGATACACTGAAACATGTGTGTGCAATTTACCTCAGGTCCAAATGAGGTGGCATGACATCTCCACTTCCATGTATATGACTGGGTCCTAACTTCCTTGAGCCCATACGAGAGCTCAAGAGCTCTATTTTTCAAACCATTAATGCCATTGAGATCATCGTTTTCCATTCTAAACAATGGTATGTTCCATTCATATTTTCACAAACCTCCCCTGGGACCCCTATATTGGCACCTAAGTTATAGGTATTCTTTCTCACCATAATTTTTTTAAGTTCCCACATCAATTTCTTTACTATCAAGTATTTTCACTTTGGGTATTTGGTTTTTGTGTGTAGATACTTGTCAATAGGTTCCCATCTCTTTTATTTAGGTCCATCCCATGAACCCTTCATGTATTTATTTCAAAACAGTCATGTAGTCACTCCCTCTGTGAATATTTCATTTACCAATATCATCCCTCTATGTATACCTTTAGGATCGTAGTCCTTGGTGTCACAACAACTTCACCCTAGCTTGCTTGCATTATATTGTCATTTCTTAGTAGTTTTTTACTGACTTGGGTTGTCTCAACTTTTATCTACCTTGGAAAAATGACTCCCATGATATTTTATCTCATTAAATGGGAGTCCAATGTAGTTCTCACTTATGAGAATGAACCTCATACTTATTCTCATCATATTGCTAGCTCAATCACCCATGGACTCTCAGATTCTCACAAGTTTTTGATTTATTTTGTTGAATGCACCTCTGCATTTTGATTGGCTTCTCATCTCCTCCAATATTATTTGACCATATGCAATCCAATCCACCATTCAACAACCTACACATAGACCCACCCATGATCTCCCCACCCTTCGTTTGTTCTCACAAAGTTGCTCCTCACTAGACCGAGCCATTTTAATCACTAGGGAATTGATATCTGTGCTTACACATTCAACCTAATTATTCTTTATTCATTTGGTAATTTTACAAGGTACCTTTTTATTTACACACAAGCAATAGGCCATCACATCTAACGGTGCCATTTTTTTACCTGGTGGTAGCCCTAATCACCCTTGGTTGGAGAATTCACATTGAATGGCCAGATCTACAAACATTATTCTTATCAACCAAACCTCAAGTATATTAGTATCATTTATTATGATCCTCGATTTATCACCTATAACTACCACATCTTTGCACCCATGTCACCCTCATTTACAATTTGAAAATACCTTGCTAGTATCTAACTGTCCACCTAACATAAGACCAATTTTTATCTAATTGTATATTGGATTTCCACTAGAATCCTTTATCAATTATGCTTAGACCAAGGGAAGTATTCAGTCCCATTTAACATCAAAATCATCCATTTTTATCAACCACATGTCACTCTTACAAGTCAATACCTGGTACCATATTGATCAGTTGATTTCAAGGGGAACTTTTCTCTTTATGGTCATGACTCCATTCTTTTTTATCTCAACACCAATTTATAGGAATGTTGTAATATATTGGTTACCATTCCCATACAAATTGTGAGCCTCAAACATGATAGAGAGAGTAATCATTTTTCTCTACTTCCATTGACCCCTTTGATGTTCGACATCAATAGATATCCACATCTGAGTGGGTGTTACTTTGTGAAAGTTGTATTTTTTAGTTCCAGTCAAAGACCCTTGGGCTTCATAGGACATCAATACCTTCAACTAATTAACATATACCCCAAATGTTCACTTCAAGCCCAATGGTGTTTTCTCCTTTAGAACCATCATTTAACTGTACCAATGCCACCGAGGGAACTATAGATATTTTCTTCATCAAATTTTTCAGTTACAGGAACATCCTAGTATTCATACATCGGAATATTTGACCAGAGGCCTCAACCTCTTGTATATTATTGTAATCATTTTTGGTTATGGCAAGAGAATGGGGTATGCTTTCCTCATTTGTATACAAAAAAGTGCATTTTTTTACTTCATAGGATTGTATGTTTGTAGGTGGACCTCTCCTTCTTCCTCCATGGGTGGTCCTTGTCGCTTCAAACCTCCTTTCTCTGTCTACAACAGAGTATCAATGTAAAAATAAAAATAAACAATGATTTATTTCAGCTATATGTCTATTGCTAACCTCACACATTAGGGGGCATTTTTTATCACCTAAAAATCTCTCACAGATCTATACATGTGATCATCGGAAGGGTCATTGGTTCAACATACTAAGGTACATTGATCTAAAAATGAAGAAGACTTGAAAAACTTGAAAATTATTGCAAGTGAATTTTATGTGTTTAAAGCAAAAGGATCAGTTTGCAACACATAGATTTAAAGGATTACTTATGCAAATTACACATAGACAACAGCATAATCATTGAACATAAACACATAAGCACAACAATTGATAAAGGAGTTCACCCCTCTCTTGGGCTACATCTCCTGGTCCAGCTTCCTATGGATCATTATTATTAATTGCTCAAAAAGTGATCAAAAACATGTCTTACAATGCTCAAACTGACAAACCGACTACTCCAATGGCTTCATAGCATTCCAAAACCCCTGTCTGGGCTCTTTCGACACCTCAATCGGTCAAAAATTGAAGAAGTTATGCCTCCTGAAAGACCCCCCTTCAAGCTTGTTGTCTCTGCATCTACAAAACGCACCCTTTCTTGATTGAACCTGGCTCACACGCATTTTAAAGCGTGAAAACCCAGCACCGAGCACAACCGCGCCAACGGTGCAAACCGTAGAACAGTTAAGGGCGTGCTAGCCCCTAACCGCCTAGGCACCTAGGCATATGGCGCATGTGACCTCGCGCATGGCAAAAAGGTAGTTAATTCGTTATACCCGTTTCAAAACCGTAGCAAATCCGGTTGTGGTCACATGTGGTTTAATAACCACGGGCTATATGTTACAAATCCGCGCGCAAATGGTACAACCGCATGCACCATATACATACACGGTTATATGAAAGTCCAAACGACCATGGGCCGGGGCTAAGCCCCAGCCCGACCCCCACCCATTTATGCATTGATATGACTTTATAAATATTTCATTTGGTTATATGTTAAGTCACATGGTGTGGGCGCATTGGTCGGACGGTTATACAAAGTCGTTACATAGTGGGGGAGGTCCGAGGCTTGAACCCCGCGGACTCCCATAGTTTTTACACAAAACCAATCAACCAATAAATGAGTGACACATGGCGTTCACGGATTTGGCCACGTGTCCTCATACCATTTTCCAATAAACGGACACATGTCATCTCCTGATTCACCAACTATAAACCAACCAACATCTGCCACGTCACCATATGACACGTCATTGTATGGTCTGTATGGCCCTGCCACGTCAGACCGTACAGACTATACGGACTGGTACAGTCAGCATCAATTTTTTTTTCCTGTTTGACTTGACGAATAGATCGCGATATCTTCTCCATACGGAGTCCATTTGACAAAGTAAATATACCGCCGGATTCAGGAAGATGAGATGGACGCAATGGCATTGTTTTCGTTGCATTCCGAGCACTTTGAAATTTGAGAAAAATTTGATCCCCTGATCACACCTCCCCATTGGGAAGCTTTTGGACCTCCAAAGGACTATTCTCAGTCTATGTGAAGATGAGGGTAAAGTTCCCTCACCCTTCCAACCTCAATCCACTTGGCCTTGCTTGGATTCTTCCCTTTAAGACCAACTCACAAATACTCCACATTTCCTCATTTCGAAGTTTGCATTCTCCTGTCAAGGATGGTGTCTTCCTACAGTTCTGTTAGATACTCTGGAGAAAAATCATCTATGGAAGGAATCTGAACATGCTCTCCTTGATCATCAATCAATGGAGGCTCATACAACTTCAAATTCTCAACATTAACAACTGCATACATCTGCATATAAGGAGGCAAATCTAAACGAAAAGCATTGTTACCAATCTTGTCAACAATCTTGAAAGGACCATATCGAATCGGTTTCAACTTTTTACCTTCTCCTTTAAGCCTCTCCTTGCTGATGTAAAGCCAAAATTCATTGCCAACTTCGAAATTGTAATCAACACGATGCTTTTCATGTCTCGTCTTGTACTTGGCCTGACTCTTTTCCAACTTCTATTGCACCCCCTGATGTATCGACTGAATTTGTTCAATGAACTTCTCTGCCCTATCAATGTCATATTGGCCATCGACAACAATATCTTTCCCAAAGATAAAATCTAAAGGCGACTTGGGCAAATAGCCAAAACATGCTTCAAATGGCGATGTTTGAGTCAAAGAGTGCTTAGCTTGATTGTACGCATGCTGAATGTAGTGTAAATGTTCATCCCAAAGTTTAGGATGCTTGCTGCAATAAGCACGAAGAAGATGCACCACTGTACGATTCACCACCTCTGTCTGACCATCTGTCTGTGGATGAAAAGTTGTGCTCTTTTTAAGCTTAGTGTCCATGAGTGCTCATAAACTCGACCAAAAACTTCCAACAAATCGAGAATCCCGATCATAAATAATGGACTTAAGCAATCCAAAATGCACCCAAACATTTTGAAAGAACAACTGTGTTGTTTGTTCTGCTGTTACCTGCTTAGTACAAGGCATCAAAATACACATCTTTCTAAAACGATCAACCACAACATAAAGATAATCATGACCTCTTCTCGACATAGG
>ML779162.1:890500-932634 GCA_009831015.1 Picea engelmannii
ATCCAACGGAATCACATCAAGCTCTACTTCATCAACGAAATTTGCAGTTATAGCAAACCTAAGTTTACACTTCCTGGTTACTTGTAACTTAGCATTATCACATATCCAACCAAGAGGGTATGGCTTAGGATGTGGACTTGTTTTCAACTTAAGTTTCTTAACAGTCTCTTCAGAAATAAGATCTGCTTGTGATCCAGAATCAAATAACGTGTCTATCTTAGTATGTTTTGAAACAACCCTTATATGAAAAAGTTCAATTCTTGTTTTCTCTTGTTGAGTTACATTGACATTAGCATTACTTGAAGAGCTAGTACTTGCAACATAATTATTACCTTGGTAACCCATGGCTGTGATCTTCATCTCATCACCTGAATCTGAACCTAAGTTTTGTAGAACAGTCGCAACAGTCTTTGACTTCCCTTTGTTGTTGTTGCCAAACTTTTTGGGTCTTCTTTCAAGATGAAGCTTCCAACAATGGTCTTCATCATGTCCATCTTTTGAACAATGTTTACATGTGAACTTTTCTCCCTCCTTCTTCACAGTAGCATTCTTCCTACCATTGCCTTTGAATTTCTTCTTTCCTTTGTCTCCATGGCTGTATGTCTTCTTGAAACCCTCATGAGTATCGTTCCTTCCCCTTGCTTCCAAATGAGTAGCCTGCACACAAACTTCATCTAGATTCAAAGGATTAAACATGAGTATAGTATGCCTCAAATAACTATGCAAAGCACCAATATATTTGAGCAATGTTTCCTATGAAGATAAATCAACTCCTAAAACCAAAGCTCTTCTCCTAAATTCCTGAGTAAAACTTTGTACATTATGTCCTTTAGCTTGACTAAAATTCTGCCATTCCATAGTTGCCTTTTGTTTATATGCCAATGGATAAAATTGTTTTTTAATTGCTATAATGAAATCATTCCAAGAAAGCAAAATTTTTCCATGCTTTTTCATTTCCTCCTGTTAGCACTCTGTAATTTTCCTAAGGCTGCTGAGGCAAACACAGAGGTAACCTCGAATCGCTTCGAGTCTTGGATCTAGCCCTCCAAGACTCAGAGAGGGATCTCTCTTTTAGATTTAACTTTGTTTTTTAGGGATGGGTTTTAGGCTAGTTATAAAAGCAATGAAAATATAGAGTTGCGGTTTTGTTTTTGGTTTTTAAATGGTCAGTTTGGGACAACAAGGAGGGCCATTGGGCAAATGGGGTCTGCGTTTTAAACAAGGTGATTAAATTCTCAGATATGGACAAAACTCTTTCACAGGGAAAGGTAGCAGCAATATTGGATCGAATTAAGTGTTGATGGTGTCGGTTTGAGGAAGGAATAGGTGAGGAAAGAGACAGGCAAAGGAGCAGCTAAGAATTCCTAAACTAGCCTTTTAGAAGATCAACATAAATATTATCAGAAGCTGAGAAACAGAGTATCTGCTGATAAATTCTACTTATACTACTCTCCTTCTGATAATAAGAAATGAAAAAGGAAAAAGATGACAGTGAAATCAATTTAACAAAGAGAAAAATCCATCAATATCACTACACAAGAATCCTGTAGAAGAAGCGGGAACATCACTGATATATCATTAAAAATAACAGATAAATATTCTCTGGCTAAAACACAGCCATCACCCAGCAAAGAAAATAAAAATCTCAGCTCTGGACCTCTCACATAGGTCGAGCCTCTCCTCTTCATCCCAGTCGACCTTACTCTCTGCCCTTTACAACTCTCTAAATAAGAAAAACAAGCCTCAGCCTCTCAAGACTCGGGCCCATAGCTCTGTTTTCTGAAAATAGAAAACAGTTACACAACTCGACACATGTCAATTCTTTCCTCAAGCAAATCGAACAACCAGTTAAAATGAAAATAGATTTGATATATACTACTCGACATCTGGAGTTTGGTGAGGTTTGCTGGAAAATCCACTCTAATGGCATTTAAACAGATAGACGCTGAATTAGTTGCATGTTGGAGGTTGTTTGAAAGCAGCTGCCAGATGGAGGATCGGTGTTATAACCTCCTGCCACCTCTCTGTAACCGAAAACCCTGTCTGCCATCTATGCAATTGTTACCCAAATATGTGGATCACTGTTGAAAAATGGTTCCCTGTTTGTCACATGTTTCAGTCAATGACTAGAGCTGGGACATTTTGCCAATGAGCAGGGATCCTTCCAAATGATACTATGACCCTTGTATAATAACTTTTGTCTGTCGTAGGACTGGTGCCTTTAATTTGTAAACAAGAAACATAGGCTCACGGTGCTTATAGAAATGCTCCACAAGATGGAATAATCTTCTCAGGCTTTTAGTCCATACAACTTTGTCAAGTGTTGCCAAAGCTTGAGAAGAAGTAGATAACTTAACAACCTCTTGCCATCTTGTAGAATCCTCTGAGTACAATTTCCCAATATCAATCTTCACACGAAGATGTTTCTCTAATATCCTTTGAACGGAAGCCTTTTCACCTTCATCTCCCAGCCTTTCAACAAGCAACATATAACCGTCCATCACCAAATCCTCATAAGATTTACCAGACTTTTTGAACCGCTCTGCCCCCCGGAATAAATCACGAGGAGTAATAAATCCATGCTTCCCAGCAAAAACTTTGTTGCTTTGCCTATGCCTCTGCAGGTCTTTCATAACCTCTACCATTTTTCTTGCATAGCTAGGAGGAACTTCTCATCGCCGTTCCAAAATCATGCACAATTCATCTTCTGGGATATCATCTACACGAATTTCCAAAAAATGATTACGGAAAGCACGAGAGAGTACTTTACGACCACCATAAGTTCCATGGGGTTCTGAGTTTCAAATAACATAAAATGAGGATGAGGTTTAACTGTTGCCTGAAGTTCTGGTACAAAGAGTTCTCTATTGTCATCAAGCAAACGATTTAAAGCTTCCAGTACACCTGAAGGTGCTAGGTTAAGCTCATCTAAAACAATCCAATAACCCTTGCGCACTGCCTCAATCAATATTCCTTCTTGAAATATTATCTTTCCAGAAGACTCTGTGATGTAGGTGCCAAGGTATTCTTGTGAATCTATGTGCTCATGGTTGTTGATGCGAACAACCGGTGACCAGTAACAGTTGCAAGATATTCAATCAAACTTTTTTTACCACTAGAGGTTGGAGCTTGCAATAGGACAGGATATCTATGAATAAAAACAGCCCTTGCAAGATTCTTTAGGTGCCCTCTTATACTCTTTGTGAGAACATAGCGTTTGCAAAATTCATCAGATGCCTTAGACACTTGAGATGTTCCTTTCTCAATCGAGTACTGTTCAAACTAAACATGATCACGACTGGGGCAAAGAGGTGCCTTAAGTAGTGAATTTAATGCCTTTGCACCTGTAGCTCCAGACTCCTTAAGTAGCACTGAAGCAATCATTCCTTCCATTACTACTGCACTTGGTCGATCTAATAGAGCTAGAAACAACATGCAAATTCCATCATAAAGAGCTCTCTGAAAACCATAAGTCGGAGTTGCTGCTCTTGTGTATTCCAATGCACGTGCTGAGAAAGGTTCAGATAGTGTGCAGCTGACCCGTAACCTTGACTTTTTGCATATCTATGAAGAGTACCAGTAGGATCCCATCCTTTCTTTTGTCTACAAAAAGCTGCAGTTGCAAATATCCCGACAAACAGGACAAACCCATACAGGATTTTTCAAAACCTCCTGAATTTTTTCTCCATATCTCATATATAAGCAATCCCCATAGAAATGGCCTTTGGAGTAAGCTGCATTTCCTGCAATTATATTGTCTCTCGTGAGCAAAAAAGGATAGCCTGGCTGAGCTATGCGTGAATCCTGTCATATGATCCTTCTCCAAATCGAAGTGTAAGATCACACAAAGTTTGCGTTGTGGGCTCAGTGCTCATAGGCTCGCCATAGGAGAAAACTGCCAGTATAATTCCCCCCTCTGATTTTAAACCCCATTGCAGTGGAACCACGCTTGATTGTTTCCATGGCGTTTTCGACCTGGCTCTCGGATGTTGTAGTGGCCGGTTGTGGCATAACCCTCCATGCACGCGTGCTCTTTGCGTTGCACACCTCTAAACCATTTCAACACCTAGCGTAGGTTTCAAACGCTGTGTTAGAACCCTATATAATAGGGGATCAGTGTTCTGAATGATATTTATCTTTTCAGGCATATGTGCTCGCTCATGACGCCGAAAGAGCTCAACACGCACCAAGCAAAAAATGAGTACCTGCGCGCGAAGTTCAAAGCAATGTTCTGGTGCATTTTTGGCAAAAATTTGGGAAGTGGTTTGAATGACAAAATTTTTATTCTTGTGGGTAAATGTAAAATTGGGTTTATTAGCTATTTTTGGTAAATTTATCAAAAAAAATGGCCTTTGCCTTTATGCATAGTTTTATTAAAAAAAAATTATCAAAATGTTCAGCAAAAGGTTATATTGGTCGAGGGCAAATCTCCACGCATCCAACATCAAGAGTTAACACCAAACCAACAGCAAACACACGAAGCATCGCAGTGCCAACACTAGACCCCAATACCCAAGCCTCGGGCTCGGGCTCACTTCATTACTACACCATATGATTGTTGTCTCTTATACGCACCTAAAGTCCAGTTCACCACGTGAATGTGGGATTTCGCCCACAGAAAGTCAAAAATATATAAAAACAACGTTTGAAACCTACACCAGGTGTTGAAACGGTTTAGAGGTGTGCAATGCAAAGAGCACGCATGCATGGAGGGTTATGCCACAGCCGACCACTACAGCATCCGAGAGCCAGGTCGAAAACGCCATGGAAACAATCAAGCATGGTTCCACTGCAATGGGGTTTAAAATCAGAGGGGGGAATTATACTGGCAGTTTTCTCCTATGGCGAGCCTATGAGCACTGAGCCCACAACGCAAACTTTGTGTGATCTTACACTTCAATTCGGAGAAGGATCATATGACAGGATTCACGCATAGCTTAGCCAGGCTATCCTTTTTTTCCCACGAGAGACAATCTAATTGCAGGAAATGCAGCTTACTCCAAAGGCCATTTCTGTGGGGATTGCTTATATATGAGATAGGGAGAAAACATTCGGGAGGTTTTGAAAAATCCTGAATGGGTTTGTCCTGTTTGTCAGGATATTTGCAACTGCAGCTTTTTGTAGACAAAAGAAAGGATGGGCTCCTACTGGTACTCTTCATAGATATGCAAAAAGTCAAGGTTACGGGTCAGCTGCACACTATCTGATCCTTTCTCAGCACGTGCATTGGAATACACAAGAGCAGCAACTCCAACTTATGGTTTTCAGAGAGCTCTTTATGATGGAATTTGCATGTTGTTTCTAGCTCTGTTAGATCGGCCAAGTGCAGTAGTAATGGAAGGAATGATTGCTTCATTGCTACTTAAGGAGTCTGGAGCTACAGGTGCAAAGGCATTAAATTCACTACTTAAGGCACCTCTTTGCCCCAGTCGTGATCATGTTCAGTTTGAACAGTACTCAATTGAGAAAGGAACATCTCAAGTGTCTAAGGCATCTGATGAATTTTGCAAACGCTATGTTCTCACAAAGATTATAAGAGGGCACCTAAAGAATCTTGCAAGGGCTATTTTTATTCGTAGATATCCTGTCCTATTGCAAGCTCCGACCTCTAGTGGTAAAACAAGTTTGATTGAATATCTTGCAACTGTTACTGGTCACCAGTTGTTCGCATCAACAACCATGAGCACATAGATTCACAGGAATACCTTGGGACCTACATCACAGAGTCTTCTGGAAAGCTAATATTTCAGGAAGGAATATTGGTTGAGGCAGTGTGCAAGGGTTATTGGATTGTTTTAGATGAGCTTAACCTAGAACCTTCAGGTGTACTGGAAGATTTAAATCATTTGCTTGATGACAATAGAGAACTCTTTGTACCAGAACTTCAGGCAGCAGTTAAACCTCATCCTCATTGTATGTTATTTGCAACTCAGAACCCCCCTAGAACTTATGGTGGTCGTAAAGTACTCTCTCGTGCTTTCTGTAATCGTTTTTTGGAAATTCATGTAGATGATATCCCAGAAGATGAATTGTGCATGATTTTGGAAAGGCGATGAGAAGTTCCTCCTAGCTATGCAAGAAAAATGGTAGAGGTTATGAAAGACCTGCAGAGGCATAGGCAAAGCAGCAAATTTTTTGCTGGGAAGCATGGATTTATTACTC
Source organism: Picea engelmannii (assembly GCA_009831015.1). Taxonomy (NCBI): domain Eukaryota; kingdom Viridiplantae; phylum Streptophyta; class Pinopsida; order Pinales; family Pinaceae; genus Picea; species Picea engelmannii. The sequence goes on from ML779162.1 coordinate 896,663, forward strand.
CTCGTGATTTATTCCGGGGGGCAGAGCAGTTCAAAAAGTCTGGTAAATCTTATGAGGATTTGGCGATGGACGGTTATATGTTGCTTGTTGAAAGGCTGCGAGATGAAGGTGAAAAGGCTGTCGTTCAAAGGATATTAGAGAAACATCTTCGTGTGAAGATTGATATTGGGAAATTGTACTCAGAGGATTCTACAAGATGGCAAGAGGTTGTTAAGTTATCTACTTCTTCTCAAGCTTTGGCAACACTTGACAAAGTTGTATGGACTAAAAGCCTGAGAATATTATTCCATCTTGTGGAGCGTTGCTATAAGCACCGTGAGCCTGTGCTTCTTGTTTACAAATTAAAGCCACCAGTCCTACGACAGACAAAAGTTGTTATACAAGGGTCATAGTATCATTTGGAAGGATCCCTGCTCGTTGGCAAAATGTCCCAGCTCTAGTCATTGACTGAAACGTGTGGCAAACAAGGAACCCTTTTTCAACAGTGATCCACATATTTGGGTAACAATTGCACAGATGGAAGACAGGGTTTTCGGTTACAGAGAGGTGGCAGGAGGTTATAACACCGATCCTCCATCTGGAAGCTACTTTCAAACAACCTCCAACATGCAACTAATTCAACATCTATCCGTTTGAATGCCATTAGAGTGGATTTGCCAGCAAACCTCACCAAACTCCATATGTCGAGCAGTAGATATCAAATCTATTTTCATTTTAAATGGCTATTCGATTTGCTTGAGGAAAGAATTGACATGTGTCGAGTTGTGTAACTGTTTTCTATTTTCAGAAAACAGAGCTATGGGCCTGAGTCTTGAGAGGCTGAGGCTTGCTTTTCTTATTTAGAGAGCTGTAAAGGGCAGAGAGTAAGGTCGACTGGGCTGAAGAGGAGAGGCTCGACCTGTGTGAGAGGTCCAGAGCTGAGATTTTTATTTTCTTTGCTGGGTGATGGATGTGTTTTAGCCAGAGAATATTTCTCTGTTATTTTTAATGATATATCAGTGATGTGCCTGCTTCTTCTACAGGATTCTTGTGTAGTGATATTGGTGGAGTTTTCTCTTTGTTAAATTGATTTCACTGTCATCTTTTTCCTTTTTCATTTCTTATTATCAGAAGGAGAGTAGTAGAAGCAGAATTTATCAGCACATACTCTGTTTCTCAGCTTCTGATAATCTTTATGTTGATCTTCTAAAAGGCTAGTTTAGGAATTCTTAGCTGCTCCTTTGCCTGTCTCTTTCCTCACCTATTCCTTCCTCAAACTGACGCCATCAACACTTAATTCGATCCAATATTGCTGCTACCTTGACCTGTGAAAGAGTTTTGTCCATATCTGAGAATTTAATCACCTTGTTTAAAACGCAGACCCCATTTGCCCAATGGCCCTCCTTGCTGTCCCAAACTGGCCATTTAAAAACCAAAAACAAAATCCCAACTCTATATTTTCATTGCTTTTATAACTAGCCTAAAACCCATCCCTAAAAAAAAAAGTTAAATCTAAAAGAGAGATCCCTCTCTGAGTCTTGGAGGGCTAGATCCAAGACTCGAAGCGATTCGAGGTTACCTCTGTGTTTGCCTCAGCAGCCTTAGGAAAATTACAGAGTGCTAACACCTCCTGAGTCTTAGATTCCCACCAAATAAGTGTTGAACCATATAATCTTAATGAAGCAAGCTGAATTTTGGTTTCATCATCTTGAATCTTTTGTATTCTAGAATATACTTCAATTTGACGTATCCAATTATCTAACTTTTCAGCGTTAACTTCTCCATTGTAAATTGGCAATTCAAATTTTATATCAATATTTAATGAAGGAATTTGCGAAGGAGTTTTACCATGCCCCTTTGGAGAATTCGGAAGATGTTTTGAACTGGTAGAAGAAGAAGAAGAAGAAGATGATGGAGGAGGAGAGGGTGGTGGAGAAGCACTATTCCCTCCATTTCCGCCTGGAGTTTTGTCACCACCGCCTCCCTTATGCATTGAAGGGTTGGAGCCTTCACCCTGAGACAATATGTTCTGTTCCATCAAGATCTTCATCATATCTCTCAACTCCATGACATCCTCTCTGAGATCTTCATTTTCAGCCGGAACACTTTCATGACTTTATGCACTAGCCATGCTTGGTGAATGTCTCTTTGAAACTTGCGGTGAATGAATATGTTTCCTCCTTGCTGGATGAGAACTTGGCTCCACAGGTTGACCTTCTCCTCTTGTTAGTTTCAACCTTGTGAGCATCAGAAACAAAACTTGCAAACAATCAAGTCTTCAAAACTAGTGCTCTGATACCAACTTGATCTAAAAATGAAGAAGACTTGAAAAACTTGAAAATTATTGCAAGTGAATTTTATGTGTTTAAAGCAAAAGGATCAGTTTGCAACACATATATTTAAAGGATTACTTATGAAAATTACACATAGACAATAGCATAATCATTGAACATAAACACATAAGCACAACAATTGATAAAGGAGTTCACCCCTCTCTTGGGCTACATCTCCTGGTCCAGCTTCCTATGGATCATTATTATTAATTGCTCAAAAATTGATCAAAAACATGTTTTACAATGCTCAAACTGACAAACCGACTGCTCCAATGGCTTCAGAGCGTTCCAAAACCCCTGTCTGGGCTCTTTCGGCACCTCAATCGGTCAAAAATTGAAGAAGTTATGCCTCCTGGAAGTCCCCCCTTCAAGCTTATTGTCTCTGCATCTACAAAACGCACCCTTTCTTGATTGAACCTGGCTCACACACATTTTAAAGCGTGAAAACCTAGTATCGAGTGCAACCGCGCCAACGGTGAAAATCGTAGAATGGTTAAGGGTGCGCCAGCCCCTAACCACCTAGGCACCTGGGCATATGGCGCATGTGACCTCGCGCATGGAAAAAAGGTAGTTATTTCGTTATACCTGTTTCAAAACCATAGCAACTCCGGTTGTGGTCACATGTGGTTTAATAACCACGGGCTATATGTTACAAACCCACATGCAAATGGTACAACCGCGTGCACCATATACATACACGGTTATATGAAAGTCCAAATGACCACGGGCCAGGGCTAAGCCCCGGCTCGACCCCCGCCCATTTATACATTGATATGACTTTATAAATATTTCATTTGGTTATATGTTAAGTCACATGGTGTGGGTGCATCGGTCAGACGGTTATGTAAAGTCGTTACATAGTGGGGGATGTCCAGGGGTCGAACCCCACAGACTCCCATAGTTTTTACACAAAACCAATCAACCAATAAACGAGTGACACGTGGCATCCATGGATTGGGCCACGTGTCCTCATACCATTTGCCAATAAACGGACACATGTCATCTCCTGATTTTCCAACTATCAACCAACCAACATCTGCCATGTCACCATATGACACATCATCATACGGTCTGTACGACCCTACCACGTCAGACCATACGGACTGTATAGACTATACGGACTGGTACAATCAGCATCAAATTTGTTTCCCTGTTTGACTTGATGAACAGATTGCAATATCTTCTCCATACGGATTCCATTTGACAAAGTAAATATACCGATGGATTCAGGAAGACGAGATGGATGCAATGGCACTATTTTCGTCGCATTCCAAGCACTTTGAAATTTGAGCAAAATTTGATCCCCTGATCATACATGTTCATGGAATTAATACACCATATTCAACATGAACAAAATATATACAAAGTGGATTTTTTGATCATCCACTTGACTCAACAAATTGGATTTTGTGCGATCTATGTGCATCCACATGACTATTCCTTTGAAAATCACATGGATCGACCACCAGTAAAATTTCTCCAGCTTTCTATGCATTGATGACCAAAAATCCCCTAAGACATAATTCCTAGCTGAAGGACTAAGAGGCCTCAAGCCCTTGAACATTGAAATCCAATACAATGAGTGGGTTCATGTCTACTGAAGCATGGGAGGCCACACCCAAGTGGCATCTCCTTTCCTTTTGAAATAAGTTTTTATCAAAATTGTTGAAAGCCTATAAAAAGGCTATTAGCATGCACAAAGAAGAATAAAACCAAAGTAATGTTATGATGGTTGTATGAGTCCAAAGAATCCTTATTTCTCCCAAGCGCATTCACACTTTCATAGCCATTGTTTCTTGGTGTATTGAACCTCTCACATATTGAGAGCTTTGTACACATCTTCACATAATTTGATTTGATTTTGATAAAGGAAAATATTCTAGAAGGGTAAAAATAACCCATCCCAAAGAGGAAGGAGGGAGATCATCTACTCACCAACTACTTTGCAATGTTGTACTCAAATATTTTCCATTGGTATAACATAGCTCACCTTGTTTTATTTTTGTTCTTACATGATATGATTTTACTTCCTTATTTTCATTATATTTCTTGTTTTATAGTGTCTCACTAACACTAAAAATCCTTTGTGGTGATAGTTAAGCCTACTCTAACACTCAATTTCCCCCTTTTTTCTCACCCAAGTGGAAAAATAGGAAAGACACATAGTTTTCATGTTGATGAGGACCATCAGGAAGGGTAATCCAACCCTTTCTCAATCATAATGTTTTCATTGTGGGGGAGCATGGTGAAGGGTCACATAACCCTTACTTGAGCATAGTTATCTCATCTAGGGAGAGTGTGGGGAAGGGTTGACTGACCATTCCCGTTGTATGGTATTATTGTCATTGAGGATTCTATGGAAGTGTCAATTGACCTTTTCAAAAGGATATTATTCATGTCGAGTGTGAGAGTAGGGAAGGTTCAACTAGCCCTTCCTCGAGCATAGTATTTTCATTTTCAATGAGCATGGGGAAGTGTCAATTGAACCTTCCTCGGGCATAGTATTATCGTAAAGGTAGATCCAGGGGAAGGTTCGACTAACCCCTCCTTGAGAATATATTCATGTCACAGAGTTTATTAGGGAAGAGTCAAATGACCATTTCTCAAGCACAATAATCGCATCGAGGGGGATCTCAATGAAGAGTCATCCAAACCTTCCTTGATCACATTATTTTCACTATGGGGAGCATGGGGAAGGGTTACATGAAAATTTCTTAAGAATGGTTAACTTGTAATTGGAGAACCCAAGGAATGGTCAAATGACACTTCCTTATGCATAGTATTAGCATCATGTACAATCCCATCTAAGTGTCAACTGACCCTTTCTGAAGCATAGTATTCACATTGAGGTAGACCCAAAGGGTTTGTTGACCCTTCCTTGATCATAGTAATTTTGTTATGGGGGAACATAAAGAAGGATCAAATGACCCTTCCTCAAGCATAGTTATCTTGTTTAAAGAGATATCTAGGAAAGGTTGATCAACCCTTATGCATATTATTATAGCATCACAAAGGATACCACAAAAGTGTAGGTGGACCATTTCTAAAGCACAATATTTACATCAAGGGGAATCTTGAGGAAGTTTTAGCTGATGCTTCCTTATCCATATTATTCTCATCTAGGGAGAGATATGGGAAGAGTTGGCCGATTCTTCCTTGACCATAGTATTTATGTTATGGAGGATCATAGGAAAGGGTTGTCAAACCCTTTTTGAAGCATAGTATTCACATTGATGGGGATCCCAAGGAAGGGTTGGACAAATGTTTCTCAATCATAGTATTCTTGTTATGGGAGAGCATGGGTATGGGTTGGCCAACCCCTCCTCAATTATATTATTCTCATCGAGGGATTTCCCTATGAAGGGTTTACTGACTATTTTTAAGAATAATATTTTAATTAAGGATTAACATGGGGAAGGTTCGACCAACCCTTCCTTCAACATAGTTTTTTCCTTCCTTGTGCATAATATTCTTGTCAAGGGATAGATTAGGTAATTTTCAACTGAGAAAAACATGTCGAGAAACATATCTATCTAACAAAATATTCAGTGGAAACTCAATCCACTGATATAACCAATGGAATGTTAATAAACTAGTAAACTAATGGATCAATAGGGAAAAAAATGGTGAATTGTAGTACTATACAATCAATGATATACATCTATCTAAATTCTGCAAGAACATGTTCAAATATTTCCATGACTAGTCATCAATCCAAACACACTCAACTCCAGTAGTATACATTGGATGATTTTTTTTTTATGAAACCTCTTTTACAACGACTTGTAAGAAGTACTACCATAATTCGATGAATTTAGATTCCCATACATGTTCCTCCATTATCTATGATGAGTATGTTGATATGGTACATAACTCTATTTCTATTGAATGGAAGGTGCAAGGCTTAGTTTCCTACTTGACCAAAGGTGTAATGTAGCTCTAGAAATCAACAAAAATAATTTCTGTTTTTGGAAATATCATTATTGACAAAATATTTAGTAGAATCAAAAAAAATCATTAAAAGTAAGGTTCTCTTCCCACAAATCAGTTGGATGAATTTCATTTGCAAAAAGCAAAAAAAAATCAATGCAAAGTCACTTATATTTTTCGATGAAATCACATTATATATGAGGCCTTATCTAGTCAATCTAAGCTCAAGAATAATTTGAAGAACAATACTTTATCATCCCTCTACAAGTTCACCACTAGTATAACCCATCTTACACAAGAGATAAGACACAACACTTGTAGTATGTTTTTCAAAACATGGAGAAACATTAACAATAGTTGACAACAAGGCATGAAAAAATTGCACATCATCAACATCATCCTTCTTAAAAGTCAACAAGGATACTAAAAATATCATCGTATGCATCAGCATGAGAATCTATAGAAGTAGTCTAAGAGGGATTTTCAAACACACCATACTAATATTGTAATCCCTAAATAATATTATCTTTCTCATCCATTTGGAATGATAAAATATATCAATCTTTATTTAAATCATGTTATTCATCAAATAACTTGATATTATCTACCTGGAGGGGAGTAGCTTCCTCATGAATCTCATCAACAGAGACTTGCAAGAAGGTAGCCTCATTATCAATCCGTTTGATCTGGATTTATTTTTGGAACAAAATGAAGCAGAGAAATTACAATGAAATACTCATGAAAATTACCAGAAATAGAGAAATACAACAATACTTGATTTCTATTAATGAATTAATTGTAAAGAGACTGAAAAAATACAGAGTGCAAGACTCGCTATAATGGTGGTAGATTTATCTCTGAGGAGAGATGTGAAGGCTACGCTCATTCACAATAAGATGATTACAATGAGGCTCTAAAGGCCTTTTTATGATTAATAGGAATACCAAAACCATGGACATCCAAAAACCTAACACCGGGAGATGAAACACTAAAAGTCACATGGGCCCTGTTTGGGTAAGTTAGTACATTAACTTCCTGGGTTTGTAAATTTTGTACACAATCTCTATTTTAGGCGCGTGATAGCACATTGGAAAGGTATTTTCGAGAACTATGCATTACACCATCAAAATCTAACTCCATCCATAATTTACATGTGGAGAGCCAAAAAAACACTATTTAGGGCCCCAAAACAACCATGGAAGTACAACAAGATGTGATGACATGAAAACATACAAAATAATTGAGTTGGATTAGGTGGGAGGCCACCAATATCCACCTGGAAGATGTGTAGGGCTTCAGAAAACCCCGAAAGTGTAGAAACCACAATTACAAAGAAGTACAAAAGAATGTGTTGCACTAACAAATGACAAGAGGAGCCAGTTGGAATAGGTGGGTGGCCACCAATATCCACATGGATCAGTTCCCCCCCCCCCTTAGGAAGCAATGGTATCCATTGTGTTGAGTGACCAGGGAAGAGGGGAAAGCATTTTCTGAATCTGAAGTTTGGTGAGTTGCATGCCTTGTTGCATAATGTTTTCTTCTTGGCTTGTGTAAGACTGTCACAAACCCATTTTTGGAGGGGTTGAATATGTTCCACCAACCTATTGTCTCTGGGTTGAATGGGGAATTGTGTAGGAACCATTGTAGGTGGAGAAAAAATATATGTTTTCTCTTCGACAATTTGTTTTTACTGGATAGAAGGTGTTGAGGTTGCAGTGGTTGTAGTGGTCTTCTATACATCCTTTGAACAGACTGTGAAGATGATGAATTTTGTAGTATGAGATATTATCTTGTAGTACTTTTTTGGTGGAGCAGTAGTCAGAACTACCTCTGGTATCCTGTATAGCTGACGTCCTAGAGTAATAATGACACTACAGGGTTTAGACTCATAGACATCATGATGTTTCCACATATATGGTTGGACCAAAACAACATCAAAGACAACAAGAGGGGTAATGTCACACACTACTTCATCCTTGAAGGGATGGATTCCATAGGACATGTGACACTGCTGGCTAATGTGAATATATCATCCCTAGTGAAGCCACCCAATGTTGTATGGCTGCAGGTGCGGTGTTGTCAAAAACCTCGACTGTGTGATGACCTTAGATGAGATGAGGTTCTTCTGGCTGCCATTATCAACAATGAAATGCAATGGGATCTCCTTCACCCACATATATGAATGAAAGAGGCACTCCCCCTCTTTAGGATCTACTGGTTCTTCTAGATGAATTGTTGTGGTCGCAACAATAACAATGGGGTCTGCGTCAATGATCTGTCTATTTTCAATATTTTTTGGATCAGATTACGAATTAGAGTTCAGCTCTGTGTCTTTGACCTCGACCACTAATGATTGTTTCAAGCGACATTCATCAATGTTGTGCCAGGGGATTTTTTGGAAGTCACACCACTTCCTAGTGTCATTCTTCGTCTTTACTTTACCATTTTTTTCTTGTGTCTTGGATTGGTTTTCTAGAGGTTGTTGGTTAGCACTGTCTTTACCGTGCTTTGGTTGTTTCATATTTGCATGATCGAATTTCCATTTGTTCTGGTACCTAAATTTCTACTCAATTTTGACAGCATATCGATAGGCAACTCCTAATGATGAGATGTTTACGAAATCCATTTCAGTTTGGATGTACCTATGTAGATTCCCATGATATTTCAGAACCAGATGTCACTCAGAGTCTTTGATACCCAGCTTGGTGTGCAAGGTATGGAAATTATTTGTGAACTTTGACACTATTTGTCTCTTCTCTTATTGCAATGTGGTCCATCTCATGTACTGGTCTTCATAGTTATCAATAGGATCATATTGTTCTTTTACCGTATCCACAAAAAAATCCCAAGTGGGCTCGACCCCATATATTCCAGATTCCTTTGTGGAACTTTGTTCCCAGTAAGTTTCCCACCAATGTTTGACATGGGGGAGAGCCTTGAGGAGTGCGAAGGTGATCTTTTCCCCGTCAAAAAATTTTTGAACAGAGAAATAACCTTCTAATAGATTTAACCATTTTTTTAGGGCATCCACATCTATCCGACCTTCAAATATGGGAATATAAAATTAACTTGTACCTTGAAGGGATAGGTTCCTCCAAAATGGTCACTTGATTAAGATGCATCTGTTGCTATCGGTAGGCATTGAAGAATGTGTGCAAAATTCTCCATCATTTCATCCCTCTGTCGCGCAAGAGCTTGCTTAAGAAATAGGTTAATAGAATCTTCTTCTCCATTGTCTTTATTTTCTTCCACTATTGAGGGTTTCTTGGGCATGTGAGAGGGATTTTCTTCAAGAGAGACAAACTTGATACCTAACTGGCTATACTCGAACCTTGTCAAGGGCATGCACTAAAAAATGATCAAGAGTAGAATGCTCTGATACCACTGATCGAGATTTATTTTTGGAATGATATGAAGAATATAAATTAAAATTAAATACTCATGAAAAGTGCTAGAAACATAGAAATACAACAATACTTTATTTCTATTAATGAAAGAATTGTAAAGAGACTGGAAAAATACAGAGTGCAAGACTTGCTAGAATGGTGGCAACTTTATCTTTGAGGAGAGATGTGACGGCTATGCTCATTCGTAAGAAGATGATTACAATGAGGATATGAAGGCATTTTTATGATAAAAAAGAATGTAAAAACCCTAAACATCCAAAAACCTAACCCTAGGAGATGAAACGCCAAAAGTCATGTGGGCCTCATTTGGGTAAGTTAGTACATTAACTTCCCAGGGTCATAACTTTTGCATACGATATCTATTTTAGGCATGTGATAGCCCGTTGGAAAGACATTTTTGAGAACTATGCATTATACCATCAAAATCAATCTTTATGTACAATTTGACTTTGGCAAGCCAAAAAAACACTGTTTAGAGCCCCAAAATGGCCCTGGAAGTACAACAAGATGTGTTGACATGAAAACATACAAAATAAGTCAATTGGATTAGGTGGGAGGCCACCAGTATCCACTTGGAAGATGTGTAGGGATACAAAAATCCTTGGAAGTGTAGAACCCACAATTACAAAGAAGTACAGAAGAATGTGATGCACTAACAACTGCAAGAGGAGCCAGTTGGAATAGATGGGTGGCCACAAATATCCACCTAGATCACCATTAATCTTCTCTTTCAATCCTTCATTCTCTTTCCACCATTGAGCAACATCAGTTTGGAAGGAAACATTTTTTTACAAAGGATATCATAGAATCACTCCAATTTCTTCAAAAACAATTAAAACACACCTATTGAAATAGGCTTGTAAACTTCATAAGTCCATTATCTCAATTTTTTGGTCAATCTTGGACTAAGTAACAAATACACACTCTAATGTGTCATTGATAAACTCAATACAATACTAATATACCAACAAAATAATAAACCATGCAAATATATGGGTACCTAGTATTTAATTTATATAATGACAAGCAAAATAGCAACAACAACATGCTACCTCCAAATCTCATATAACCAAACAATAGCAATATATACTTCCAAAGTTATAATCCAACTGAGACGTTATTGAAATCACATCTAATCTTCTACAACAATGACATTACCAATGAATTGGAAAATAATTCATAGCCATAACAAGAACTTCCTTCAATGGTTCAAATACCTAAACCATAAATATATCTTCTTCAATGTTATGCAAAACATCTAGATTTTCTTTCAACAATCCTTGCGGAGATGAACCTCAGTTTATATACTAAAATAAAAAAATTAAATAATAAACATGACCTAAATGTACCATGGGTCTTACTACTATGCTATATAAGGACGCTAGTACTCAACCGCTTTTCCAATTATCTCTTTCAATATATGATTCACCCAGTTGACATGCTAGTCTGATCTAGTCATGATCCAAATATTGTCTAAAATATGGTTCACATACTTGAATCACCAATGCTTCCTCTTGTGACCCAAATGATCCTTCTTGTAGTAAATTGTTCCTCCTCCTTATTTCACATGGGATTTAGTCAACCACAACCACATATATGATCAATGGATATAAACTCCACAATTTCATAAATTGATCTCTTTTCTACAAGAAACATGATTGTGGGAAAGATGAGTTAGTCAACACAATCAATAGAGTGCATATATTAATTAACTATATTATCCATTGTAATGTGTGAATAGGTATATATAGATTTCATGTAGTCATTCTTTAAGGAAGATGTGATTTGGATGCATGAATGTATTGGGGTATTTGGAGGAGGTTCTCATATTCTTTAAGGAGTTATTGTGTAACTCATCTCTATTATCTATCTTGGAGTTGTGTTAAATGATAAAATTTGTTTTGCATGGTGTGTACACTATTTTATTGTGATATATTAAGTATTAAGTGCATAATATTTGGTATTAGAGCATACAATCCTAGGTTTTTGTCGCTTTAAACAAGTCATATTGGCATTTTTCCTATAACTTTTGTTTTTCTCTGAGAAGTTTCAGATAGTGAAATTTTTCATATAGTGAGGACACATAGTAAAGTACCGATGGTAAAAATTTCAAGGCTTTTTTTACACTTTTGGAAATATAGGCTATGGAAATTAGGGCTTTTGACTAGTCTTGAAATTAGTCCCAAACGAGTCATCTTGGAATATTTTCTATATGTTTTTTTTGTCTAAGAAAATTAAGATATTGATTTTTTTTGGAAATTGAGATGACATAGTGAATAAATCATGGTAAAGTTTTCATATTCTTATTCAATATAATTTTCAAGTTGTAGGTTGTGGAATTTAAGGTTTTTGACTAGCCCTAAAATTAGTTTTAAATAGGTGTTCCTGGTAAAATAGAGCTAACTATTTTTTCTGTAACATATAAAATATCTAAATTTTTAGGAGAATGAAGAGACATATAAAATAATTTGTGGTAAAAATTTAATATTCTTATTCATTAGAATTTTCAAGTTACATGCCTTCTAGGTGGAACAATCATATCTAATTCTATAAAGATACAAATTGAGTGCCACTAGTTTCATTGAAAAGAGGACAGATGATAGTATTTTTTATCCAAGTTAAGATTCATATCATAAAAATTGGACATGTACCATGCTATACAATTTCACCCTCTAGAAAGGGCCAAAGATTAACAAGTTTTGGGAAAGTTACCATAAAATTCATTTGGCACATAAAAATTTGGTCAAATCTATGGAATTATAGAGAATACATATTAGGACACTACTTGCCAAAATTTTAGACTCAAAATTGCTAAAATTTCAAAGATATATCAGGAGAAAAGTTGGCTAGGAGATAGTCTCCAAATCAGGGTTTTAAAAGTATGCTAGTTTAAAATTACCACAATGTTTGATTTAAATGTCCATTTTTTGTGATTCAAAATCCACTGGAAAGAGAAAAAATAGGAGAATATACTAGAGAAAGGATGATAACTATTTTATATCATTATTGATAATATATTGAGGTTGTAAGTTGAAGGTTTGTGTTAGACCTCAATTAAGAATCAATGGAAATACCTAACTTTAGTGGAGATGAAGATAAAGATGAAATAAATCCCATGGAATGGTTGAAAATAATAAAGAAAAATGATTTGATATCTTGTTTTATATATTTTTATTTTCGGGGTGAAGCTTATAAGTGGTGGAATAGCCTTGATGAAGATACTATATGCTACTCCACATGGGAAAATTTTGAAAAACTATTATGAAATAAATGGATCAAGGATACAAAAATGGAGGAGTTGATAAAATTCAAGTTGAACTAAAGGAAAAAAAAGAAAAGGTGTCCAAATTGTATAAAGAAAATGAAGAGCTCAAAAAATATATTATAAAGAAAAGAAATGAGTTATCCAAAATGCAAACCTTTAATGAAACACTCATTAAGGAGGTTAATAAGTTAAAGAAATAAAATAGTAGCAAAGAAAAATTGGAAAAGGATGAGTCGAGGGAAGAATTGAAAAGGAAAGATGAAGAAATCAAAAGTTTATGTAAGCATATTCAAGAACTTATTAATTATGTTAAGAAGGTGAAAAAAAGTTTACAGGAGTCTGAATAAAAAAATATGGATGAAGATATCCACAAAAATTGAAGAGGATACTTTAAAAACTGAAAGAGGAAATTTGCAAGAAGGTTGAGGAATCTCTAAATACTAATGAGGTAAAATTAGAAATGCAACCTAGAATTGAAGAACGATGTAATAATTTTATAGATGGCGTCACATTGCAACTTCAAAAGGATAAAGAAGATAAGACTTAAGAAGTTCACCAGAAGATAATTGAAAAAGTTGAACTCCATATAGAGGATGCACATGTCAAATATGATGGTATTATCTCCAAGGATAGAGTAATCAAAGGCCAATAAAAGAGGATAGAGAATGCCATTGTCTTTTAAAAGAAGATAGATCTAATGGGTGTGTATAATGAAGGAACACCATTACATGTGAAACCATATAGACACCCTCATTACTAAGAAATTTTTTGTTAAGACCTAGAAAAATCCCCATTTTATGTGTAAAACCCCTTACTAATCCCTAGATATTGAATTATTACATTTATAGTATTATAATTGTATGTTGTCTAGAACCCTTCATGGTACCCTTTCATTATAATTGTACCTTTTGTCTCCTATATATATACCAATGAGACCTTGTCTTAGGATTATCTTATCACATCTAATATTGTATTATGAATTGGATATATTGTAAAAGGAGGTTTAACCCTTGAAGTGGACTATATTCATTGACTTTTAATCATTTTTATGGTGTTGGATCCTAATATTTGGTATCAGAGCATCGATCCTAGGGTTTTTCTCCTTTAAGAGAGTCATCTTGGAATTTTCACTATAATTTTTTTTTGGCATGCTACAGATAGTGAAACTTGGAGGTTATTTAGAATAAATCTCAAGGTACTTGTGGTTCAAGTTTCTTCTTCTGGGTCATTATACATTTAGAGATATACCCTGCAAAAGATAGGGTTTGTTGACTATTCCTATAACTAGTCTCAAATAGGTGTTTTGGGTAAAAAACCCATACCTTCTTCAAAAAGGATCCAAATCATGTGAGAGAAATTGCATTTGAAAGAGGATAGTCCATAGTAGTTTTTTAACAAATTTCAGAATCAGGCATTAAATATTGGACACGTGGCATTTTGTACAAGTTCGCTTTCTCGAAAAATACAAAAATTAGTAAGGTTTGGGAAAGTTACTATAAATTTCACTTGGCTCGTCCAAATTTGGTTAGAAAAATGGAATTGTAGAGAATACATTTCAAAGTACTATAGCAAAACATTTCAAAATCACAAGGGCCAAAATTTCAGAAATACATTAGAAGGAAGGCTGACTAGGAGGACAGACTCCAAATTAAATCCTTGAAAGGTATGTAACTTACAATTGGCATAACTTATTATTGGAATATCTGTTTTTAGTGATTTAAAATTTTTAATAAAGATGAAAACAAGGAGAATTAATTTTTTCTCACATTTCTCCTATTATTTCTTAAATCTGTTCATGACTGTCTACCTACCATTTCCCCTATCCTACCTCTTCCTAGTATCAATTTTCCCCTATGACCCTTACTTGTGGAGTGTTTTTTATTTTCTTCGATATTTGTATCATGCATTAGTTACATAAAGTTTGAATTTAGATAATAATAATATGTTCTATCATAATTAGAGCCAATTTTCATTTAAATTCAAAAAATTGAAAGACACTATAGGAATAACATTATTCTCGTAGCACATGAAATCATCATTGCTATGAACATACTCAATCCTGAAAAATCATGTCAGTGGTTGTGAGTTATTCCAAAGACTCAACAATGTGAAAACATTATGATTTCATCATAATAAGGATCGAGAGGATGATTTAGGGAGATCGTGTTTGTACCTACCAGCGTTCACATTAGATCAGGGTTTTGACTTTTGAGCCACGTTTTAATAACATCAACAATTCTAATATGAAATTTCATTAATATCTATATCATGGTCTAATCATTGTTCTACAAATAAAAGAAACTCATGGATATCATTCGATTGCCCGAAAAATTCTAGAACAACCCTTAGTCTGAAACCCTAGATTTTGCAAGGTAACTAGGAGAATGACTCCCAAAAAGGAGGACAAGTCACTCATTTAGAGCCAAAGGGGGTGGAATTATTAGAAGCTAATCCTGAAGTGAAGAAATTTTTTAAGAACGTAGGTTGGTGTGAGTTTTGTACCACATTTCAGGGTCACCATGAAAAGATCTCCATTCTTTTTACAAAAAAAATTGATGGGTATGAGACAGTAAATGGTAATGTGTTGATAAGTGTTAATGAGTATTCTATTGCAGATGGATTTAAATTATCTTT
Organism: Picea engelmannii; assembly: GCA_009831015.1. NCBI lineage: Eukaryota > Viridiplantae > Streptophyta > Pinopsida > Pinales > Pinaceae > Picea > Picea engelmannii. Next base: position 912,211 of record ML779162.1, read on the forward strand.
ATATGGAAGAAGGTGGTGGAAAAGGATAAGATGCCTGCTGATTTAGCTAATCATTTTATGGTTCCAAAACATCAAAATCGTAGCTGGAGCTAGGGAATACCATAGAAATGGATGAAGGAGAAGGATGGAAAAACACAGAGCAAATCAACTGAGAGGAATCAAATTGGAACCTAAAATAGAATATTGTGATGAACCTATAAACAAAATCACTGATAAAATACAAAGAAATATTGAAAAGGGAAAGCAAGTTGTGGATTACCAAAGCAGGACAGAAACCAGGGAAACCAGTAAACTAAAGCTAGATTCCAAAGCCTTATTCAAGCCTTCTTTGAATAAGGACAATATGATTATTCTTGATGATGATATAGAAGAGGATATTACTTTAGGTTCATCTTCAAAAGAACATAAGCATGAAACATGGAAAATAAAGACAAATTGTCAATTAGTTTAAATCATCTTGCACGAGCGGAAGGCCATGAGGAATATAAAATGAAGACAAAGGATGAATTGAATCAACAAATTAAGAAATTACAAGATTTTGTCAAAGTGATGAAACAAGAAAAACTAGCACTTGAATTATGGAATACTAAGCTACAACAAAAAAATTGCATAATTTTCTTGTAGCTGACTGTTTTAGTAGTTAACTTTTGACAAGTTATCCAAGCAAAAGGTGAAGAATTTGAAAAACCCATTAAACAAAAAATTGCAAAATGGTCCAAGTTAGGTGACTCTTGAGTAGTTTCCCAAAACATTGAATCACTAGGGAGATACATTTGAATCTTTGAAGGTAATTTTTCCAGATTTAAAAAATAAATGATTTCATGTTTTAGTCACTAATGTTGGGCGAGGTTTCAGAGAAGATGGAGATGAATTTTTAAAAATTGTAAAAAAAAAAATTAGGAACATAATGATTTACAAAAACCTCTCTTAGGGTTTACACAACTATCATTGTTTTGGAGATACAAAGAGATCTTTGGACCCTATTTTTCAGGAAATTACTGCTAGCGAGAAAATCCCCCCTTTAACTACACCAGGGTTCAAGATGTCGATAGAGAGAATAACCGTCTAAAAGTCAATCAATTCTCTATATTACCCAAAACATACCAAAAATAATGTAAATAAAGAAAACAAGAGAAGAGATCGAGTAACTATACCTTTGATCCCACCTCTGGTGATGATCTCCTCAAGCTTCATAGTTCCACTGACTGCAGGTCTCCTCCCAAGGTTTACCTGCATCCAAAGATAGGAAAACAAGGACTACAACCATGCTATTATATTCATGAGTTAGGGTCAGATATTAAATGCTAAGTATAAATCAATGAAAATACTCAAGACATCATCATTTTGGATAGGAAAATGTGATTATTTTATTCATCATAAAGAGATTACAACTTACAATATGTATTAGCCACCGTTCTGCGAACCTGGTTCAGGCTCCTCTTTACCATGCTCGAAGTGCACCTTGAATGGAATTATTCTCTCAACCTTCTGATCACCTCACTGGAAGGGAATGTGTTGAATGGATGAAGAAGGGGTAGATGAGGGAATTTTGAGGCAATATCTCACAAAGGAAACCAAATCTTGGGCAAGGAGGGGAAGTGAAATTGGGCAGAGTTTCACTTTTCTTATGCTTGGATGTGAAATGAGACACCAACACATTCTTTTATATGCCAAAAGGATGGTTATTCGATTGGGTGATGGGCTATAGCAGGTGGATTAGTTGGGAAACTTCCAATAGCCCATGAATTTCAATGAATTCCTTGCAAATTTTGCAAGCATACGCGGGCTGTAATGGTGCAACAAGCATATGTACGCTAGTTGTAGTGGTGAACCAAGCGTATGTACATGGGATGTAATGGTGCAGGGTGCGTACATATTCTAAAAAGTGGTTTTTTAAGAAGAGATTCTTAGCAATGATTTGGAAAAATATGCAAGTAAGAAGGCCAAGGCCATGTATGCACCAGTAGGGAATTTTAGGGCTATAACAATTGCCAGATTTATTTTCCTAAAATAACTCATAGACAACAGTTGATGAGCCACCTCATCAATTTGACTTGGAGATCAGATCTTTTCTCCTCCTTGATTATTTGAAACAACAAACTAAATATGGATGAGGAGGTTTTCAGATCCATTTCTTTTGGATCTTGATAATTATGTACTTTTTCTATATAAAATCTACAAAAGGAGAAATTAAAAATGGTAGGAGTGGTGATATTATAAAAAACTTTGTTTTTTATTGTAAAGATGAGACTTAATTCATTTTGCAGTAAATGGAAATGGCTATCTGATGGTTAGACTTCTCCTATTGTCTTCTATTATTGCTTGTCTTACTTAAATGCATGTTTATCTTTGCAAAAACAATTGATATATATTGTTTATGATTAAATCCAATGAAAACTTTACTGATTGTTTTCTCATTCCCTGAATTGTATATAAGTACATGTTTCTTGTTCTTGAATGATATTTAGGACCAAGAATTTTCTTATGTGAGTGTACATATTGGAAACTCACATGTCTCTATCTTTTATGTTAAAATCATGTATCTAATCCATCATATTGACTATCGATTACTAAGAACGTGTGATAGGAACCTGTTCTTGAGATGAAAGATTGATATTGTTATTTTTTACCCACTGTTTGAACATCAAACTAAAAAAATTTCAAAAACCATACAAATGTTTATTCATAAAACCATTTCAACAACTTGATGATGCCCTAGATTTCCCTTTAGCAGTCAAGTGAAACTTTAGGGACTAACATCTTTTGGCGTTGTTTTCCGAGACAAAGGAATGAAGACATATTCCTTGGGAAGAACGAAAATGATCATCTCTAGCTCTTGATGGTGAATAGAGGTTGGACACAATTTATGACTACATCACTCACCTGGTGACTCCATGAAGGAAGGCTCCATTGACAACTCCATTGATCCGGGATGACGAAGGCTATGGAAGCCATTTTTGCACGGAGGTTTGCTCCATTCAATTTCTCTGTTTTTCATGGATTCCCAAATGATGTGCCTACTGTAGATGATATTGGACACATGAGCCACACTAAGAGGGGGGTGAATTAGTGTGTGGACTTTTACAACTTTTCTTGTTTCAAGTTAGAAATTATTTCAAAACATAATTTTACACATTAAGAGCAATAAATTCATATTCACAATGAACACACCATATGCCATATGTTTATATAATATTTTGTATTATTTTTTATATGTGACTATAGTCATGGGGGTTTTCCCAGCACCAACTATTTTTTATCAGCACCAAATGATGTAAGGAGCACCAACTCCTAGGAGAGCACCAACTCTCAAGTAAGACTCAACTTGCTGCAAGACTCAATTTGCTGATACAATGAAATCTATCCAACTAGAGTTCACATATTAGTACAACCAACTCAAATACCATCCATCCATTTATTGAATCTTCTCCAACTCATGGTCAGAGGTCTACAACAAATGCTCATCACCATACTTCATCTTCTTCTCTGAAATTCACACTTTATTCACTTCATCTTCTCTATGAAATTCACACCTTGTTGTGCCAAAGGATCACCATAGAATAAATCACCAAAATTGAGTGTATATCCACTCATTTACCCACTTCCACTTCAATTCAAATGAACCAAGCATAGTTGTATTTATACTCATTCATGCTCAACTCTAGTTTAAGTTTTTGGGCCAACTTGTACCACAAGTTATAACTAACTTGTTCATTTACAACAACTTTGGGACCACCATTGACCATCATTTCGGGTCTTCAAGTTTAAACCTAGCATATCTCCTATCAATGGAAAGGCCATGATGAGTTCTAATCCTTCATATGATTTTAACAACCATCTGACCTATTTTCATAAATCAATCACTGGTATGGATCTATTTCCTTTGTCTCTACAAATGTTGCAGAAATCAAGTTATGTAGAGTCGCTTCCTTCAAACCATTTACATGTGATCCATGACATATAACTATATAAAGTGTAGCCTTGAGAAATACACAATGGATCTACATCTCAAAATCAATCAAAGATATACAAACATAGTATTCATCTTCGAGAAGCTAGTGACGCCTAATGGCTGGAGATGAGGTCTTCATATCTCGAGTAACAAATTCAAGATCTACAAAACTTAGGTAGGAGTAAAATGGGAGTGTATAACTCACTACCCTAAGGTCTTCAACAAATCGTCGGGAAAAGACGTGAGGATATCGATGATCAGGCAGAGAGCTTCGTCGATTTCGAATCTTTACTAGAATCTCGGGATGGATGACTCATGAAGGTCAAGAGACAAACTATAGAAAGGTTGACTCAGGTTGAGTGAAACTTCCCTTGGAAAAAATCATGAAATATGATCAGACTCAGGTAGCATGAAATTGACTTAAGTTGACGATGCAGGAGGCAACACAAACTCTCCATCTATTTGGAAGAGTAACCAAATGGAGGATGACACACTCTATGCAGAGAGAACAACTTCCTAAGGTCATACTAGATCCCAATGCTTGATGAACAAACAAAAGGATGTGCTTTGTCCAAGGGTGACTCTCTATGCTGCTGAAAAAAGAATACATATTTTATGTCCCCTCTTTTTGGAATATTTTATTTTTTTGTCTTTTTCAAATTTTTAAGAGCTTGAAAAATAATAAAAGAATGCTATGTTACAAAGGAGAAATGAGTGTCACAAGAAATCATACTAGTTCCAAGCATAAGGAACATAATAATGCTCAGAGAAAGGAGACATGTGCAGGAAAAGGACACTCGGGGAAAATTCCTCCATGGGTTAAGGTGTCAGGTCACAGAGGCAAGAAGTGCTACAAGCCTTGTGTATAAGGCATGGTTCAAAGGTTTAGTTGAGAGCAACATGGAGCCAACATTAGGGCAAAGACGTAGAGATGCAAATGCGATTAAGCAAGACACAATGAGACCCCTTATATGTAATTTTTACGAGCCTAGAGAAGGTAATATCGATGTTTTTTCATGTTTAGAGAGTCTGAAAAAACATAAAACAAGACTCCAGGGAGTAACTTTTTCGTAGATAGTCTAGTCGGTTCGAAAAAAGGGTTAAAATTGCACCGAAAATACGTCTATTAAAAATTGTTTTAACGAGTGTGAAAAAGAAAATATCACTCACCAATCTTTTTCAATGTTAAGGAGTCTGAAAAGAGATTAACTATGGACTCACAACCTTTTTATGAGTTTAGTCTCCTTATCTCAAAAAAGTATAAAAGTTACTAAGGAGAACTCTCTAGGCGAGACGAATCTCTTGAGGTGTACCTTTTTCCGCTATAATCTACAGGCTGGAAAAAGGGTTAAAATCATGCCAATATATGTTCTTATGAACCAATTTAATTAGTGTGAAGGAACAAGGTCACTCGACTATCTTTTCAATTTTAGGACTCTGTGGGGGTTCCTTCTTCACAAGTAATCTCCAAGGCCCGAAAAAGGTGATAAACCAAAACCAAGGAGAATGTTCCTTTTTCTAAGATTTAGTTCCTCAGGCCCGAAAAAGGGTTAAAATTACACCTCAGAATACTCTTCTAGTGAACCGAAGTTCTTAGAGCATACCTTTATTCATGAAATTAACCGCCAGGACTGAAAAAGGAGTAAACTAAAGCCGAAAAGATGTTCCTTCAAATTTGAGTTTGGTGAGCATGAAGGGAAACAAGATCGCTCAACAATATTTTCATTTTTAGAGAGTCTGAAAAGGGATTAAAGAAGACTCCAGGGGGATACTTTTCTCAGTTAATCTAGACAATATTGAAAAGAATAAATACAGTCTCGTCGGATGTTTCTTTCGAATTTTAAAGCGAGCTTGAAAGACAACAAATCGTGCTCATTTGGGAGTCCTGAGGGTAAGGCCAAGATTGATGGTGCATCAAACGAATGAGGATTGATATCGTAATCATGAAAATACTAAAAAGGACTCTCGATCCTATATTCATTACAGACAACATGGATGCCAAAATGCAACAAGGATCTACCTAGGGCATCAATGTACAGGTAGGATCTACCACCTAATTATGAGACTTCTAGAGCAGCAATGAAGGTTCCGTGTCGCACTTCGATGGGGTCGATCCTATGGAAAAGCAGAAAATACAACAAGATTGAAAGAGTGGAGATGAAATCCTAACTTTTATGCAAAAATTTTGAAAAAATGACTTTCACCAAAGGATACTAAAAAGTGACCCATCCCCAAAAAAGTTACTGAACCAAAAGGAAAAGAGTATTGGAGCATCCAATAAGAAACTCAGAATTAGAATCAAGTGATTACCAAACTAGGAAAAATGACAAAGGGGTCAAAAAGAGGGAAAAAATCCTTATTAAGTCTATAAATAGAAGTTGGCAGGTCATTTTCACCATTGCAATTTGAAAATTAACCAAAAGGAGAAAAAAACCCCTTTGCTAGAAAAGTTGATTCTCGGGGCTTCAGTGGATGAAACAAACTTCTACTTGGACCAAGTAAGTACAAAATCATCCCTCTTTCATTTCCATACTTCATTTTTACATTTATTTCGGTTTTTGAGGGGGTGTGCTCTCCTAAAAAGAGCGTCCCTACGTGTACGCGGGTTGTCCAAGGACAACCCACGTATGTACTCAGGCATAAAAAAATCTATCTGTGTACATATGTGACTATGGCCAATATAACCCACATACACCTTTGCAAGACTGGAAAAGATAAAATGCAAGAGCTAACTTCCTCCATTTTTCCATGGAACATGATGTATGTCCACTGGAGGGAGAGGGAGCATGAGGAAATTGACATTTTAGTTGAAGAGAACAACACAACCATCACCGCACTAAAACAATGTGGGCTATGGAAGTTCTTCCAATGTCCGGTTATGAGGGAACAACCCAGATTACTCAACGCTCTCGTTGATTATTGGCACCTAGATGCAGAGGCACTCATGATAGAGGGTCAATCGTTGACCCCTACGATGGAGGATATTTAATTCTTGACTGGCCTGTCAAGAAGAGGGGAGCCATTCAATCTAAGGACATTTCCCCCTGGGCCTTTCAACATCGAGGATTATATCTGGATGTATTGCGAGGCTGTCACTGAGAAGATAGGTTCTCAGGTGTCGCTCCACAAGATCACTAGTTTAACTCTACGATTGATCTTTTTACTTATTGAGAGGATTACTGGGTCTGCATCCCTACATCAAGCCTCCTGGGAACACATGCATTGTGCCATTCAGTGTCATGAGGCACACATATTTTACTGGAGTACAACCATGCTTATGTGCATGAATAGACAACTGATAGATTTTTGGTAGCGTACCAACAAGAACTTCGGGTTCAATATGATATTATGTTCCTTCTTCTTCGAGAGGGTTCCTAGTCTCAGTCCTAGAGAGACAATACGGGGGCATGTGGCCTCATTCCTAGCGGTATGTAGATGGTCAACATTACTGCCATGACAGGGGGGAGGGAGGACCATAGAGGCCTTTGATGACAAGTTCTTCCACTGTTGGGGATGATAGATTCTGACAATCGATGAATACCCTTACACCAGAATCAACTTCTCTAGAGATCCATACATGCCCAAGCCTCCCAGAGAGGAGCGAGGAGAGATAGGTAACATGCTTTTAAAGTTATTTAATTTTTAATTTTTTTTATATATATCATTTCTATATGTGTACAAAGTACTGAATCTTGTGTATTTTCTATGTATATATGTGGGACCAGTGCACCCAATAGAATTCACGAGGACTTAATAACGTCCTCGGCTAGAGGTAGGACCAACAACAGTTGACGGACCAACAACTGCATGGGGACCTCTAGCCGGAGAGGCTGAGAGAGTTTTGAGATGAGTGGACCGCAACCTCAATCCGCTCATTCACACAATACCCATGGTCGAGATCAAGGATCTCTTGCCTTCCATGCAGCCTCACGTAGTAGGGGTGCCACGAATGTGGCTCTAGCTATTCCAACACCTGGCCAATGTCATTTTGCATTATGGCAGGGCCAATAGGCCCTGTGCTTAGATAGGCTAGACTTTTGATGTGTCGAGGGCACCTTTTGTACATGTATTTTTTGAGGGAATAATCCCAACGATGTATACTGAACACTATTTTTGAGGCGTTCGTGCCCACTTATGTACTCATGACACTTTTTGATATATATATATATATATATATATATATATACATACATCTATTTTGTCTTATGGATTACATATTTTACAAATGTATGTACATATATGCGTGTGTGCATTTTTATGCGTGTGGTGAAAAAGAAGACATAAATAATTACATGTCCACCAAAAAAAAGACAAAAAATTTATAAGAAGCTATACATATGTAAAATAAGTCACCTAGTGACCAATCTAAGAGTAATACTTCTTGAGGTAGAGCCCATTTCTAGGCTCCTCCAAAATCAACTTGACGGTAGGTGCCCTTCTTTAAGACCTCTTTCACAATGAACAATCTGAACCACACAGGTTTGAACTTGCCTGCCCCGAGGGGATCTTTGTCTTGATCATAGATGAGGACAAGATCGCCTCGGAGAAAATATGAGGATGAACGAACTAATTGTATTAACACTTGAATCATTTCTTATGAGCCTCATTGGATAAGGCTTCATCATGACACTGCTCATCGAGCTTATCGAGATATAGTAGGCGTTCCTCAAGAGGTGAAGTGTCTGGCAATAATTCCATTGCCAACTTAAAAGAAGGAATCTGACACACAATAGGTAATACTGCTTCCATCCCATATATGAGTTGAAAAGGTGAAAAACCATTGGCAGTATTCATAGATGTTCGGTAGGCCCACAAGGCTGAGTACAACATCAAATGCCAATTTGGCTTGGAAAAATTGATCGTCCACCGAAGAATAATATTGAGAGACTTATTCACAGCTTCAAATTGACCATTCTCTTGTGGGTAATAAGTTGACAAATGTTCTTTCCAGAACCCGATATTTGATGTTAAGTCAGTCATCTTTTTGTTTTGGAAGTGACTGCCATGGTCAGTGAAAATCTCCTTTGGGATGCTGAACCTTGCTAATATCTGATTAAAAATGAAAATAGTCGTTGTTTCACCATCATTGTTAAACGTTTGCATAGCTTCGACCCACTTTGTGAAGTATTCTGATGCTACTATGATGTAACGATGCCCCTTGGCTGAGGTCAGGTGATATGTAGTGAAATCAATCCCCCACTTAGTGAAATAAACAACATCAATTACAAGAAACATAGGAGCAGAATGTGTTCGCGTCTTCCTTGATTAACGAGGGCTAGAAGTAACTAACATGTAGAATATTTTGGGTTGTTTCCAACCCAAAAAAATGACCTCCACATCCTCCAGTGTGACAGTTGTTTAGAACAAGTTCTTCTTCTCATGGATAATACATCGACAAAGAATGCAATCCACGCCTCGACGATATAAAGTGTCATCAAAGATAAGATATTTTCATGCATGATGGCGAATTCGTCGACGCTCATCATGAGAAGAAGAAGTGGGGCACTTCAAAGTCTGGAGATAGACTAGTATATCTCCATACCAGGGGTCTAAAGATGAAATTAGAAAAAGATCTCCTTTGATAGGTGATTCTCCGGGTGTGATATCACTAGACTCGACCAAAAGTTTCGAAATAAGTTTTGTAAAGACCAATGACTTTTTTGATTTCACGAAAACAAAATCCAAGTCAAATTACTGGAGGATTACAATCCATCTACTAATTTTTCCGCCAATGACACATCGTGTTAACACATATTGGAAAGGGTTCACGACGACGATGATAGTGGTCTTGCGAAGAAAAATATAGTGACATAATGGTTTGATAGCATGGACTACCGCCAAAGAAAGCTTCTTAGTGTGAGAATAGTTGTGTTCTATCCCAACCAGGCCTCAGTTAAGGTAATATATAACATTCGTTTTTAGTAGATCATCTTCTTGAACCAAGACCATGTCAATGGTCATTTCTGCAGCAAGTAGAACCAACAAAAAATCTTTGTTATAATCGGGAGGCCAGAGCAAAGGGGCAGATGTCAGGGCACGTTTCAATGCTTCAAAAGAGCATTGAGCAACTTCATCCCAACAGAATGGGACTCCCTTTCTCAAGACATGCATAAACCCTTTAGTGATCTCGGTGTAATTCGTGACAAAACGTCGAAGAAAGTTCTCTTTCCCCTGTAAGCTCTCAAGCTGGGGTATCGTGCACAGGGGAGGAAATTGAACTATAGCCTCAACCTTGCGAGGATCGACCATGATCCCTATGGTCAAAATAATAAAACCTAAGAGATGACCTAATCACGCAGAAACTGCACTTGTTAGGATTAAAGTGAATCCGATAGTAGCGACATCGTTCAAATATTAGTCGAATATGAGTGGGATGATCAGATCTCTTGCGAGAGTGTGATCCTAGATCATCAATATACGCTTTGATTATATGTCTACGGTTGTGAAAAGAAAATGACATGGCCCGATGAAAGGTATCTCCAACATTCTTCAGGCCAAAAGGATTCTTACGATATGAAAACGTGCCCCAAGGAAAAATAAACGTTGTTTTATGTTGGTCCTTGGGTTTGATGTGAATCTGATTGAATCCTGAGAAACCATGCATGAATGAAAAGACCTCGCAACCTACACATTCATCGATAATATGATCGATGAACAGAGTGGGAAAGTTTTCTTTTAGACATGCCTTTTTCAAATCACGGAAGTCCATGCACATGAAAATCGTACTCTATTTCTTGTTAACTGGAACCAGGTTTGACACCCATTTCGTTAACTGTACAGGGTAGATAAAACCATCTTTGAGTAGTTTTTGTACTTCCTTAATTGTTGTCGCTTTTCAAGGATTTACTGGATGAAACTTCTGTTGGACTGACTTGGCATCAGGATAAGTCGTGATTTCATGCTTGACAATTCGTGGGTCAATTGATAACATTTCCTCATAAGACCAAGAAAAAACGTTGCAGAATTCCTTGAATAACGTAGTATAAGTTGAAATCTCTTCGGGGGAGTAGTCTTCTCTGATGAAAACATTCGCCACAATCTCAGGGGTTTTGGAGATATCTATTGGAATTGTTGTAGCGATACTTGCCATATTACCCTTGGCATAAATTCCATGTGTAGCCAAAGGATTGATAGGACATCATTTATCTCCATTCACATTCAAAACAAATTCTCCCACCTCTATTCTCATTATCTCAGGAAGGAAGTAAGATCTATAATGTATATCATCCCAAGGTCTATCAGGACCATTCAATGCCTCAAGAATCTCCTCATCAGAGGGCAAGACTAGGTCTAAAGGATCTTGAGTGGAAAGAAAACCCCAAGCCCAAATAGGCTCTAGAACTGGAACTAACTCATGTCGAGGAGTCAAATCAGGGTTGGCCAAATCTTGCTTAACAATGATGTATGCAAGCTCAACCGCGAACAAGGGAATGGCCATGCTGGGGTGCCTTGTCCCCTCTATTGAGGCCGATGGGGAGAGTATAGTCCATGGATCGTTAAAGTAGCTCATTTGAAATGAAGACACTTGTAGAATTACAACGCTAGGCTGGTCGGGAACAATCAATATAAGCTTGAAATCGCTAGAAGGCAACGGGTAATCAAAAGTTCCCATTAATGACGGAAACAAACCAGCACCTAAGTTGACAATGTCAGGCTGCAGATTATCAATCATCGGGACCATGGAAGCCCCCGATGAAGGGTTGGGATGGGAGAAAGACAACTGGTCAATGGTCACAATCCGACAGTCATGTGGGAAACACAAGACCCGAAAAACCATAGCAACCATTGCATGCATCACATAAGTCCAAGTCCTTCCTAAAAACAGGTTATAGTCGAGAGGCTCATCGACCACTTCAATTTTGACACACACGGTGTTTCCTCCCAACTGCATGGGGAAAGAATGAATGATTCCATGTGGTTTGAATGACTGACCATCAAACATCGTAAGCAACGTAGGCGACAGAGACAAACCGGGATGGCCTATGGCTTTCCAACACACCAACGACATCACGCAAGTCGAGGCACCCTCTTCAACCACAATACAAAAAATGTTCCGAGTAAAATATTTCGTGGTGTAATCCACTACTATTTGAAACACAATGTGGTAAGGAATACAAGGTTTCAAGTTGGTTGGATAAAAATGATCATTGTCGGGTTACAAGTCTTTGCCGATCCCAAGGCGGATAACATAGATTTTCTCTACAAAGAGAAACTATGGAGGACTTCCAAAGAAGACATCGTGTAAGGGGTCTGTGCGAAATCTTCTACAACGGAGTAGTTATGGGTGGCCCTCGCATTTGGATTATGAAAATATTTCTTAAAAGCACCTTTAGGGATGCGAGTCATCACTTCACCCACTGCCTTCTCAATCTGGAGAGGATTCGATGGGTTCGTGGCTTCTTTTCCCTTCTCGATAGATTCTGACATTATGTAATATCGAGCCCTGGTCACTATATTAGCCTCAACATTCATCATGTAAATATTCACGGTCGGGTTATTTTTGGTAGGCGCGGGGGGTCCCTGATTGCCCCCTGTCGCACTCGAGGGTGTTGAAGCCTGAGCCATGTTTTTACCTTGTGGAAAAGGGTTCGTCAGCACAACAGGTTGTTGTTGCACCAATAGCTTCTAAGATTCTACAAGTTGAAGGCACAAATGAGTCAGGTGGTCTTCCGTGCAAATAGTACATGGATACTTTGACTTCTTCTTTCCGTTTTCCCCCCACCAACATTATTGCTATCCTTTTGTCCCATTTACCCTTCTTATTCCATTATTTCTTCTTTCTCTTAGGCTGTTGGTTGGCCTTAGGTTTCTTCAACTACACATTATGTACGTCTGACGTCTGGGTAGGGGGAACATCCAAACTCAGAGTTTGGCCGGCCACAATCTGTTGTATCAAAAATTGTTGGAATTGATTTGACAACAGGTTTGTGGACATTGATCTATTAAGATAAAATAAAAGGCCAAAAGAAATGGTTTGAGGTGGTAAGAGAGTTACATCTCCCCCAACATAGATTGTCCCCTTCTCTACATAGTTATATTTTAATTAAAGATGAGATGATGGAGATTCTTTTCTCAAACCTTTAGTATTCTACCCACTTCACTTCACATTGTTCATGGGGGTTTGTTTCTGACAATGCGGATATGGTTGGGTGGCTAAAAAACACTGGGCGTGTTGAATGAAAATTTCAAATTATATTAAAATTATATTTTGTTTTTTTAATATTATTTATTTTATTTTATATTGATAAATATAATTGTTTTTTTTCATTAAAATTAATTTCGGTAGATAAAGAATTAATTAATTCATTTTGTAATTTTATTTTAACTTTGGAAATTTTTAACGAGAAAAATTATTTTTTATCCTCCATCTTCTTAGTATTATAAAGATGATGAATTCTTTCATCCTTCAATGGTTTAGCCAAAACTTAGCATCTACTCTTTTTAAGTTACAGGTGGCTTTGATTGGAATCTGAAGTAATTTTAGGAAGCCACTTGTCTTTCATGTTAATTGGATTGTACTTGTACATAAGGTGTCTAATCATAACCATACTCTCAATGTGGGATACCACTTCCTATGAAAAAAAAGATATAGGGTAGAATATTGCTTTTAATTTTAAAATTATAAATCCTAAAACCTTTTTGGATTTGCTTAATTTTTTACTCCACTTAATTTATGGTTAATAAAATACACATTTAAATTACAAGCACAAAACTCTCAAAAACGACCAAAATATTGTTCTCCACAATCTTAGCATCCACATGCTCATCACTATCAAGTTATTGTGCCCAAAATCCTTGTGTTGCCATAGTTGCTTGTAAGGTTGCATGTGGTATTTTTGGTCATAACCACTAGTATGAAGAATGCCATGGATGTCATTGAAAATTCCCACAAGCAATTATATGGCATTTAGTAGAATCCAAAGTCTACACATCAAATGTTTGATGAAATATCTTCATGCCAAGCATTCAACAAAACACTTGATAGTCAAGTGTTTGATGGATTTCCCACATGTCAAGTATTTCTTGAAACTGTTGTTATCCATGGGACAAATTTCAACTAATGGTCAAGTCTCTCAATGGGAACATTATGCTTTTGTCGGTGCATTGAATTGATTTCATGGAAGATTTAAGGAAAAAATTGGAGTTTTTAATGGGAGTTTCTATAGACTAGCAATGACTCATTTTTTTGGGTAAATATCTGACAACTCAATCTTTTCTATCTCACTATAGATCATGCAAATATTCAACTATCCATTTGGTCTTATGATTACAGGGAGGAATGGTGGACCTTAGGGTCTCTTCAACTTCAAATCCCGTGTCCTTCAAAGATGTATCCAAAAATAAAAATCCTTTCACTTCAACTACTTCAACTCCTTTGCTTGGTTCCTAAATTGTAGATAAAGAGGAATATGAGCCATTGGTGGACATCACACTGTTGAAGATCATTCATGTTCTTCACAATTATGAATCAATTGTTATTATCTAGATATATTTAATGGTTATTGGACTCCTTCATGGGATTTGTACTTATGGATTCACTCAACTTGGACAATAGATTGTGAGATATATCTTTTGTTTGAGTTTTTTTTTTATAGTTCAATTTTTTGAACATGTTGATTATAAGAAAGTTTTAGAAGAGGGTCCTTGGTTTTGGGGAAGAGAAATAATATTTATAACTCGGTCTCTGGAATTTGATCCAAGCTCTATGTCCATTACTTAGATACCAGTTTGGGTTTGTCTCCCCAATTTTCCCTTACATTTCTGTCATACTTTAGTTATGGAGGATAATGGGAATACTTTGGGAAATTACATAAAAAATCATTTTGAGAGATCTATAGCACGACTATGCACATATGCTCAACTTTATGTTGAGATTGACCTTAGTAAGGGTCTTGTAAACAAAACGATTCTCAAATGAATTTTTTTTAGATAAACTCAGGTCTTTGACTATGAGAATATAACATTCTGGTATTGGATTTTTCATCTTCTTGGAAATTTACAATATTATTGTCCTCATGCATGAGCTCATTCTTCACATAAAAATGAGCTAAATATTTTTTAAAAAGTTGGGCATTTCTGTCGACTAAAGAAGAGGAACATGATGAAGAAAAAATTCGTCAACACAAGATTTCAAGAAGGCTCATCGTACTTGTCTAGAAATATTACTCGGGGATAAAGTAGAAGCCAATGATATTGGGATTTCCTCCTCGAAGATGAAAGTTGTACCCATTGATTCTTATGGAGGAATAAAGTGGTTTTGTGAATCTGTCACCTGATTTTGATAAGGAATTGTTCCCCTCTTTGCTTCTTGATTTTCCAAGTTTTTAATTACAGGTGGACAATGTGGATCCTTCTTCATAAGGGTAGCATGATGTTAAAATGAAGAAGGGGAAAAAGGGAAAGATTGAAGATAATTTTTTTATAGGGTAAGCACTGACATATACATTTGTAATTTTTTTTTATTAGCACACAATTTTCAATTATATCTACTTTATATTTGTAATGTATTTTAAACACTCACAAAATATGATTTTCACTCTAAACTAAAGTAGAAAAATACAATTAATAAATTAAAAAGAACCTTTTACCTAGATTAAATTGTCAATTCAGTTATTTGTAATGTCTAAAGGTTAATGATAGGTTGAAGATATTTCCTTGTTAACATTTCAATACCTAATATGGATTGCAATTGTGCTTGGAAATGCATAATAATAGGATTGTTAAAATTATTGGTGACTAGACAACTTTCAACATTAATCGCTAAAGGGGAATGCAAATGGGGTGCTTAATCCAACTTTCATAACAATTATTCTAGAAAGTGATAAACCTGAGTTATTTTCAGGTTTTAGACCCATTTATTTGTTAAATTAGCATATAAGGTCATTTCAAAGATCATTAATTCTAGAATTAAATTGTTTTTGTCTAAAGGGATTTCCAAGGAGCAGTTTGGATTCTCAAATGATCGGCAAATTTTAGATGCCATCAGAGTGGCCCAAGAGACATTACATAGCATTAAGACAAAGAAAAAATCTTTGGTTTTGAAGTTGGATATGATGAAGACCTAAGAAAGATTTGATTGGGCATTCCTTAGACTGGTGTTGTTACAGGTTGGGCTCAGCTTGGAAGCTATTGACTGGACCATGGGATGTGTTAGGTCAACAAATTTCTCTGATTTGGTAAATGGAAGCCCTTCTGGTTTTTTTAAGGGGTCCAAAGGATTGAGGTAAGGATGTCATATTTCTCCTTTATTGTTCTCTCTCATAATGGAAGGTCTTAGTAGGTTTCTCAAGAAGTTGGTCGAAGAAGGAAGACTTGAAGGAGTTTTAGTAGCAAATGGTGTTAGAATTACACATATGTTATTTGTGGATTATGTTATCCTTTTTGGGAAAGGTTCTTTTTAGGAATGGCATGTGTTTAAAGATGCTCTTAATATTTTTTGTAATGCTAGTAGAATGTCTTTCAACAATCAAAAGTCTGAATTTTTGGAAGCTAGTTTGTCTGTTCATTGTTTAGACCAGTTAAAAGAACTATTTCCTTTTGAACTCAAGTTCTATTGAAGAATGTTTTAAGTATTTAGGGTTTTTCCTTAAGCCTAATTGTTACTTGTGTGATGATTGGATTGGACTTCTTCAAAAGGTGGAAAAATTAATTGCTACTTGGTGTCACAGATGGTTAACTTTAGGAGGTCAATTTATCATTGTTAAATATGTTTTGGAAAACATTATTGTTTTCTGGCTCTCTATGGAAAAGATTCCTAAAGCTATTTTGGATAAGATTCGCAGGAGGTTGTTCAACATTTTGTGATCTTTTATTAAGGAAAAAGAGGGTCTTCATTTAGTCAAATGGAACTTGATTGCTAAATCAAAAAAGGAGGGAGGTTGGGGAATTAAGAATATCTATATGTTTGGAAGGGAATTGGCAACCAAGAGCTTGTGAAGGTGTTTGATGGTTCTTGATCTTTGGCATGATGTAGTTCAAAAGAAATATTTGGAACAAAAATCTATTGTGGAGTGGCTAAGAGAAGGGAAAACGAATATCAAAGGGGTGTCAAATTGTTGGAAGGCTCTTACTTCTTCTATGCAAATTATAATTGATTGGATTGCTTGGAATCCTGGTAATGGTTGGAAATTCATATTGGAGTGGATCCTCTTGTGGGGTCTCAATCTTATTATAAAATTTCTTTGGATTTCTTATATGTGCTCCATTCGAAAGGAAATGTCTTTTTGGCTTAGGGTGTTTCAAATGTTTCAATAGGTCTGGTTGATATTAGTTGGAACTTTGCTCAGAGTTTAGATCTCTTGGGTTCTTTAAGAGATGAATGGGACTCATATGTTTTGGGACTTAAGCACTCAGGTTTTATTTTTACTCATTCATATGACTCGATTGCATGGTCATGGGATGAGAAAGAAGGAAGGGTAACTGCTAAGAAAGCATATGAGGTACAATGTTTTGAATATTCTGGTGATTGTTTTGAGGGATGGCTTAGTGATTTAAGGAAGTGGCAACCTCCTTTGCGTATCAAATTATTTTGTTTGCTTTTGGGTAATAACATGATTTTGACTTGGGATAACTTGGTCAAAAGAGGGTTTGTTGGTCTGGGTAGACATGTGCTTTGTGGGGAAGAGGTGGAATTGATTGATGATTTGATGGTCAATTTCTCCTTTACTAAAGAGGTTTGGAGTTTCGTTTTACAATTTCTTCATTTAAGAAAGGTCTAGGGTATTGAACAACTCTCAGTGTGTTTTCAGGCTTGGCTTAAGGAGATGGGGGTTTGCAAGGAAGTTTCTTGTTTCATTTGTTGGGAAATATGGAGACATCATAATTATAATATTTTTAAGGCTATCATTTTTCTCTTTCTAGGGTGTGTAATCTAGTTTTGAAAAACTTGGGTGAGGTAGAGAAAGATAAATTTGTTTCTGTTCAAAGGGTACCTCATCCTCCTATTTTGGAAATAAATATTCTAGTGGGATTCTTTGATTGAGCTTCTCAGAATGGGGGTTCAAAATGTGGAGTCGGTGCAGTTTTAAAATGTCCACATATTGGTGTGTATAGGTTTAAGATGAAATGTGGTCAAGATACCAATTCTCAAGGGAAGTTGTTGGCCTTATGGAGTATTTTGTTTCTTGCTCATTTTAAGCAGGTGACTAATTTGCAATTGGTACGGGATTCAAAAGTTATAGTGGATTGGTTTTCGTTCAAAAACAATCTGCAAGTGGCCTCTTTAAAGCCTTGGATGGAAAAAATTATCATTTGAGCTCCAAGTTCCCGATGTTGAAGATTCAATATATCTACATGGAGTTTAATTTGGAAGCATATATCCTCTCTAAACAAGCTCTGGGTATTGAGGAAGGAAAAATATTTTTTGCTAAGGAAGGAGGATCTCACAAAAAGTTTTTTAAAGTTCTATCTATTTTCTAATTTGGGGTTTGTTTTTGTTTGGTTGCTATTGTACTATGAAAGGGGATGTGAGGTTTTTTTACTCATGAATGTTTTTGTTACATATGTGGTTGGGGAGGATAGCTATTTGAAGTTGAACCTAAGAAATTTTTTCTAATTAGTAATATGTAATGTTTTTTTTTCTTTTATATTTACTATTATAAATATATTTTTTAGGTTTGAAAAAAAGAAGAAGAATAATTTAATTCGTAAGTGTGTGAGCTAGTAAATAATACACAAATCTAAGTTTCAGATGTTGATACAAAGCCTATTACTAAGATGTTGGTTGAAAAAAGTTATACAAGTCACAAGTTGATGAGTAAAATACATAAAATAATGTCATTGGAGTTTTTTTCTAAAATTATATATTCCTGTTTTTCTATATGATTTTAACACAGCCCAACCCAGCCCGTGGTTGAATGGAGGTTGGGTTCTGCCATGACTCCATGGAAAGGAGGAAAGCATAAGATTGTTGTATCCCAATGATGAAACATTATTATAACATTTTATCTTTTCCACAAAATATTCCACTGAAACAATGTACGTTGATGGAGATGTGTAAAAGAGAGTACTCGGTTTACAAAATGAGAAAAGACCGAGAAAAGAGTGGAAAAGTCCAAAATAAATCATAAGTACAAAAGGAAAACGAAGATATTATATATTGCTTTGAATTACCTTTGTTACCCTCTTCCTTCGACGCTTACGTGTCGATCATTTTTTTTGGTTGTTTTTCAAGAAACTTTGATTCTTGATGCAGCATATATATAATATAATATAATATTGTTTTTCAAGAAACTTTGATTCTTGATGCAGCATATATATAATATAATATAATATAATATTATATTATATTATAATATAATATAATATTATATTATATTAAATTATATTATATTAAACATTTACAATCAACAACAATACTACACGATAATGTAATTTAATATACTTAAATAATGATAAATAATGATGTAAAAAATTCTTTTTTATGGTTTTAAAATCAGAGAACTCACACACACAAAAAGACATGAAGAACATACAAAACAACTTGTCTATTGCATTAGAGGTATGAGTATTTATACAGTGGTGAGATGAGCTCCACCGTTGATTAGTTTCAAGATCAATGGCTGGAATTGCTTCTTCTAAACGTTTCTGGTTCTTTCAAGAGTTTACCGAAGTCGGTGAAGTTGGTGCATTTATTGCAGGCTTATCTCTATCAACTACTAGACTGGTTATTTAATTATTTTCTAACACTCCTCCTTAATTAAAAACCTTTACAACACCTATCTTATCTCTACATATTACAAACTTAGCCTTCCCAAGAGGCTTTGTAAATATATCTACAGCGTTATCATTTGTGTTGCAATACAATACATCAATTTCATTTGACTGCATTTTTTCTCTTACAAAATGATAGTGTGTCTCAATATGCTTTGACCTAGCATGATACATTGGGTTGTTTGCCAGTTTGATGGAACTTTGGTTGTCACATTGGATGATTGTTGGTACTTTTTGTTTTTCTCCAACATCTTCAAGTATCCTCCTTAGCCAAATTGTTTCACAGGTGGCAGTGCATAATGCTTTGTACTCAGCTTCAGTGGATGAAAAAGAAACAGTTGGTTGTTTCTTACTGCTCCAGGACACGATCCCTGATCCAATACTAAATGCATATCCTGTAGTAGACTACCTGTCATCTAGATCTCCTGCCCAATCAAAATTTGAGAACCCTGTCAACTCAACATCAAAATCATTAGTATACTCAATACCAAAATCAATAGTCCCTTTCAAATATCGAAGGACTCTCCTTGCAGCTTTCCAATGATTCTCATGGGGCTTAGCCATAAATTGGCTATGAATGCTAACTGAATATGCAATATCTGGCCTGGTTGTGGTAAGATAATTTAGACTTCCCACCAATTGTCGATACAAAGTACCATCCACTTCTTTTGAGTCATCATTATTGTTGAGCTTAACATTTTGTTCTAATGGAGTAGATATTGGCTTACATGTGTTCATATTAAACCTCATGAGTACCTCCT
>ML779162.1:949083-969262 GCA_009831015.1 Picea engelmannii
AGCAAGAGACTAATCCTTCAAAACCAAACAAAGCAAAGATGGCTATAAGCAACTCAAATAATGTCAAGCAGACTGTAAATAGATCAATATAGGCTCCAAAAGTTCAATCCAGCTGATCAAAGAAAAACTGGGCATCAAAAAATGGGACATCCTAATTCCAAACACAAATTTCAAATGGGTTCGCAGCCTAGCTATAGGGTGCAGTGCGAACATTAGTGGAGTTCGCAGGCTAGACACAGGTAGGGTGTGAACATCTCGCACTGGATTACACAGTAGGGTGCAAACTCAGATGATTCTCGCAGGCCACTAAAGGGTACAGTGCGAGAATATCTAGAAACACAAAATTTGGAAAAAGGACAAAATTTTTGAGTGAACTTTCAAATCTAGAGAGTCTTGATGGATCTCCCACAGACTCAGAGATCAGAAAACAAGCAATCAAAGCAACAGAAACTAGACTAACTAGGAAAGAATCCATTCCCCAGTGGAGTCACCAATTTTGTTTCAGGATTAATCCGTAGGTGCGGACACTAACCGATCTCCCTAGATCCACCTGGATCTAGAACAAAACACACCAGAACATGACGCTTTCCTTAAGTTTTAGATATTGAATTTACTAGTAGGAAGGAACAAGTAACATACCTTAGTATCGCCTCCTAGGGTCTTTGTTGCTCTTGCTTCGCTCTGGTGCTCTCGTGAGGTCAAGACCAAGACAACACAAACCAACCAAAGTGATAGCAATAGCATAAACTCAATAAAAACCTATGTATGTGATCAAGGAATCATACAATAAAACACAACAAGCTTTATAGGAAAGAATCATATTACTGTATCATATTAAATGTGAAAGAGAGATTACAACCATGGCCTTGATGTCGTAAGGTCCCTTCCAACTGTCCTTCATTCCCCACACACTTTCACTCCAAGAATTCTGAGAGCATAGATCTGATACTACTCACAATCTAGCTTGACAAAGCAAATATCAAAGCCACTCCAACCAAGATAATAATTCCAAGCCAACCAAAGCTAACAAGCTCAAGAACCAACAAAGCTAACCCAAGCTAACTTTCTCCATGAGAACTCCTCTCCTTTTATAAGTTGAAGAGGATAAGGTGAGGAGGTTAGGATGATCCCACTAAATCATGAAAGCGAGTAAGATTCAAACCATTCGTATGCCACCTCACCATAGAAGTTTCTCCTTCTAGAAGATTCTAGAAAACGCTCATTTTTCCCACGTGCAGGCATTCTTGCACCCTAGCTATAGAGATACCTGCGAACACCTCGCACCCTGGATATAGTGCAGCCTGCGAGAATGGTTCATTCTCGCACCCTGCTTATATATCAACCTACAAACTTCCTTTTTTATAAGGTTTTTACATAGGAAAATGCAACTTCTTTCCTCAGGAAAAGTTCTTCTCCCTTCTCTCTTTAGGAACTCAGGCCACTAACCCCTCTGAAGGAAACATATAGGTTTACATCATTAACGATCATAGGGATGATGAAAATAATGTGTAACAACAGGCCTTCCGTAATTGGAGAAGTTATGAAAAACATTTGGTGTTTTGATCACCATTTTGGATCCATATAGCCCTACTCCATTGTCTCCATAGTTATTCTTTTTCCTTTAAATACGTGTTTCTTTTTTGTTCGAGATTTTTTAGATATATTTCCTCCTCTATGATTCTCGAACCACCCAAAGAGTTTTGGAGAGTGACCTTTATTTCTTCCTCTAACTGAATCAATTGAGTGTTTTCCTTATTATTATGAATCTTTGCCCATTGTTTAGTTTTTAACTTCAGTTCTTTGAGTTTCAAGACCAACCTTCTTTGTTTTCCATTCTCGCAACTAAATTTTGGTTATGTCCAGATATTTTGTACCATATTAGTGAAATCTTGATCCAATAGTCACTGGGAATTTAATTTAAAAGGGTATGCCTTGAGCAATGGTGAAATTTCTAACTGTAGTAACACTGGAGCATGATCTGATACAAATGGGTATTCCACCCATGATCTATAAATACCAACGCTCGAAAGAAGATCTTCTGAAACGAGAAACCTGTCTAGCCTTTTCGCAATAGAATCATTACCTGAGCGCCCATTCCTCTAAGTTGGAACTACCTTTCCTGGCTCATTATCAATGAGTTTTTTTATTTTGGAAGAGAGCTTTAAAAAAACCAGCCAAGGGCCCAACTAAAGCCGAGCCACCCGAAATATCACCCGAAGATAAGGTTACGTTTAGATCCCCTAAAATAACTAAGTTTTTAACTGATAACAGTCTGGAATCTGCAACAAGGTTCCATAACCCTCTCCTCTCCAAACAAGGACCATAGATATTAAGCAAGGGAATCTCCCTTTTGCTGGTGATACATAATCCTTTCAATAAACATCCACCACAAGTGAGATACAAAACAATATTGAAAATGTTCGGATCCCACGTAGCCAATAGACCACCAGAAGTGCCAACCGAATTTACAACACAACTAACTCAGTTTGGGCGAAATGCATGCATGAAGGATCTTGCTTTTTGTGCCAACACCAAAGTTTCCTGTAGAAAAATAATATCAGGACATGTTCTATCCAGTACATGTCAGTGAGAGGCGAATTTTAGGGTGCCTCCAGTCCCTCTAAGGTTTAGAGATAACATTAACATTATTTTTCCCGTGCTAGGGCCCTCATTGCTCTGAGTTCCCCACTTTCAGTGGAAGGACGAGTATCGAGATCCAAGGATGAAAAAACAACATATTTTTTCCAAGCTCTTCGAGTCTTTAACGATGAGTATTTTATACCCAAGCCCCTAAAACAGGAGAACTCTTTCTCTGCCCCTTCGACATGTGAACGAGAAGAGATCGCCTCCCCAACACAATTAATAGGATCTAAAACATAGTTACCAAGATAGACATGTAGTTGAACCGAGGAATTAAGGTCATGTATAAAAGGTATTAAAGAATCCAAAACTGCATGAAGGGAGGTATCATCCTCTTCCGACTCATAGTATCCCGGGGGAGAAGAGGAACCATCAATCTGGGGACTAGAGGGTAGTAAGGGAATGACCAACTAATTAGGATAAGAAATAACAGAGGAAGCATCAGACTGGATTAAAATACCATTAGACTTGACCGAACAAGAGGGGTTTGGAGTTTCTCCCCCCGGAGCACTGACCAACAAGATAGCCTTGTCATTTTGACTCTCTAACCCCAACCCAATAGGATCACAAAAAATCTTATCCAACACAAAGGACACATCAACACTTGAAGTCATATGTTTGAGCCAATACGATGCATCCATAGCATCCTTTTCCAACAAAGACAGTGAAGAATAAAGTGTTGGGCAATGATTTTTTAACTTACCCGTTAGTGAAGCCAAAGACTCTGACTGGCTGGAATCTTCCTATGGAAAATAAAAAGACTCGATACCAGTGTAACCAGATTTCGGGGAAGAGTCTTGGGAATTTATTTGCATTGCTATGTCTTTAGAGTCTTCTTCTTCTGCTAAAAAACCTTTGTAGTCCCATCACAGTTGACTAGTACTCCCACAAAAACTACATATGAAGGGTAATACTAAATAGTCTAAATGATGTAGAACCCAACGTCCTCTCCATTAAATCTCCATGACTTCCGAAAGAACAAAATGTATATCCATTTCGACCAAGACTTTCCCAACTTTCCTAGACAATGTAGAAATGGAGGATTTATCAACCGAAATAAACATGCCCAGAGAGTTCCCAATTTCCTGCAAAGCTCCTTCATTCCAAAGGTGCAGGGGTAAATTGGGAATAAGAATCCATAGATGTATATGTTGGAAATATTCAATGACTGGTTCAAATTCCACCCTCCAACGCTTTATCATAAGGCTACCTCCACCAATAACCCATCTAAGAGTGAGTAAAAGAGATGCATCTTCGGGTGAATTACAGATAATGTCAAACCAACCTTTAGCTAAATACAAAAACTCAGGTGTGTTTCCTAACAGAGGACCCCAGGCCTTCTTGACCCAAATGGGGAGAGACATATTACACAGTTTGTTGTAGGATATCCTCCCCACCAGACCACATAAGGCCAGCCTACAGGTCTCCTCGAGACCAATGTCTGATCCCAACACCATCCATTTAACCACCTTATTTTCCTTCCACTATTGACGAACACCCCCCAAAGGACCAATTATTCTACCTGCCTTTCTCCGGGGGCCTGTAAAGCCGCTCCACTATTCTCCTCTCTCAGACCAGTTATAGGTGTGTGAGCTTCCACTTCTAGAGGATTTTTAGTTAAGCCAGGAAGGAAGTCGGATAATGGAGGAACTCCGATGAAGCTACGTCTATGAGGGCACGTTAAAGGGGAATTCAGATCAATAGGAAAGTGAGTAAATGACTTAGTACCATTACCCGATGAGTCCATCGAGGTGAAAAGACCCTCTTTCTTCCAGATGCCTTCATCCTCCACTCCTATTAGAGCTCTTACGTCAGCATCGATAACCGCCTGCTTAGGAGGGGCCATGGAGAAGCCACCTGGGCTTCACTAAAACTGGTTCTTAACTCTGAACTCTAGTGGATTCCAGTTATCAAGAAAAAAAATAAATGGAAGATAATAAGTAGCTAAGGTTAGTTAATAAACTAAAGCCACCTGCGCTCCACCAAGAACAATCTGAAAAAAAACTTCAAAGACGTTCAGTTTCCAAGAAAAGTAAAAGAGGCCAAATAAGAGGAGAATGATAAAACAATCCTAAGGAAACTGCTAAACAATCGAGCTAAGAGAGAGGAAGTTGCTAGACTAAAGAACCAAACCTCCAGAAAAGAACCCTACACCCACTAGTAAACCAAGAGTGGAAGGATTCAACTCTGGTTCCATGTTGTACTTCCCATGCTTCTAATTTTCTTATTTACTTTAGAGAATCCTTTTCTCTCTTAGACATCTTCTTTTATGAGTCTCTACTTGACCTACTTACAATGTGCATAGAATAATATCTATATATAATATTTTAATAGGTAGAAACTATTTATTTAGTCAAATGTCAAGGTTGTGTACCTACATTATTACGTTTTTAATATACATGAATATTTTATATACGTTGTTATAGTTGTTGTATGATTATAATATACGTTGTTATAGTTGTTGTATGATTATACAATCATTCTAGAGTTAAATTGTGTAAAATGTTAGAGTATCATTCATTCAAATTTCTTGTCTTTGATGATGGGTGGAGTGTCCACTCAAAACATTAGACTTTTCAAAACATTTTACAAAGTTTAACTCCAAAATAATTATATACATAAATAGTTTGGAACATAACACAAATTTATCTTTCTACATTTCCTCTTGTTCTAAATTTATCTTTCTATAAGTCCTATCTCCTCTATTATTTTAATGTGAAACGTGATGTGAGAGCCTAGTCAGTACAAGACAAATTTATCTTTCTATATTTTGTTTAAATATAGGGAAAATATGTAAAAAAGTTACGTGTGGAGGCTTATTTCTAAAATAGTGAAGATAACTTAAGATTGTAACCATATCATATGATGGAGGTGATTGTCAGTAAGTTCAAAATACTCTAATTTACCATAATTTTGAAATGGGTGAATGGGAGCATTAAGCTATTAAACATAGAGGTGGAGGTGAAGTTTGAAATTGGATGAAATGGTTTATAGGTCGAATACATAAATGTATATGAAGTAAATTTGTTATAGTTACATCAAATTTGTTAGATGAAGAATACAAATATTTGTTATTATTATTTAAGGATTCTAGATGGATGCATTCCTTGCTTTGTTGGTGAGGAGGAATGCATCCATCTAGATTGGCCCTGCACTAAGTCAAAGATTTGGGAGATACTTAAACATTTTTCCAAAGACAAGAGTTCAGGCCCGAACAACTGGACGGTGGAATTTTTCACTCGTTTCTTTGATTTACTTGGTGATGATCTGGTGGAACTAGTGGAGGATATCAGGAGCAGAGGAAAGGTCCATAGCTCATTAAACTCTACTTTTTTAGCACTGATTCCTAAGGAAAAGAAGCCTTTGAAATTCGACGACTATAAAACTATTTCTCTATGCAACCTTTGTTATAAATTGATTGCGAATGTGATTGCAAATAGACTGAAGCCAATCCTCTTGAAATCACTATCAAGTGTACAACTCAACTTCTTAAAAGGCAGACAGATTCTGGATGCTATTGGGACTGCACAAGAATGTATCCACAGTATAAAACTAAAAAATCTCGAGGCTCTTATTTTAAAGTTGGATCTAAAAAAAGATTATGATTGTGTTAGTTGGGACTTTCTCAGGTTGATTTTGATTAAAACAAGTTTCAGTTTACATACCATAAACTAGATCATGAGCTATGTAGTCAGTTCTTCATTTTCTGTCCTAATCAATGGGGAGGCCTCTTCCTTATTTCAGAGTAAACGCGGTCTGAGACAAGACTGTCCATTGTCACCTTTATTATTCATTCTATTCATGGAAAGTTTTAGTTTGTTGCTGAAGAAAGCCAAGGGTGAGGGGAGTTTGACTGGGTGAAAGTCTCCTGTATTGTTAAAATTATACATCTTTTTTTCGTAGACGATATTTTAATTATGACAACGGCTACCATGGATGAGTGGACGAAGATAAACTCACTCCCAAATATTTTTTGTGGTGCTTCGAGCATGAAAGTAAATCTTGGTAATTCAACCTTTCATCACTCGGGTATCCATGGAGATTTTCTGGAAAAGTTTAAAGAAGTCTTCTCCTTCAAATTTGTTGATCTGGCGGAGGGATTTAGATGTCTGGGATACTTTTTAAAAACATAAAAGTTAAATTTTGCAGATTGGAGATGGCTCATTTCAAATATTGAAAATAAAATTGTTCACTAGTGTAATAGGTGGTTGTCTATTGGTGGGAGTTATATTTTGATAAAATCTATTATGGAATCACAGTTTGTTTATTGGATGGCCCTTGCAACAATTCCTAGATTAGTTTTAAATAAAATTTGGCAACTGATTTTTTAGTTCCTTTGGTCTGGTGGTGGTTCGACTCAGCACTATCATCTTTGCGGATGGGAGGTGATCTCTAAACCAAAGTATTATGGTGGATGGGGAATTAGAAACTTATTTCACTTTAAATTGGCATTGGCTGCAAATTTGTTGTGGAGAGTGTTAACAAAACAAGGGATCTGGAATGAGATAATAAAGGATAAGTATTTGCCTTATACTTCTGTTACCACTTAGCTTAGATCGGCTACGACAACTCAGCCTTCAACTTCACAAACTTGGAAAAACTCAACAAAGTCCCTTCCTCTCATCACTCATTGGCTGAGTTGGTTTCTAGGTAATGGTCAATCAATTCTTCTAGAACAAGATATTATTCTGGGAAATGGTTCTATATCATTGATTTATCCATAACTCTTAGTAGTGAAGAGAGATAAAAATCTTAGATACCTCTTTCCAACCACAACTCAAAACTCTTAGGGTTTATATATTGATCGTTGGAAAAGTAGCACATAACTGGGCTTGTCGGGGGATCTTGTATTCGAGTGAAGATCCTTCTATAATTTTCTATTGTATTCAGGGATTCACCTACAATACAATGAAGATCTCCTTATCTCGACAGATGGAGATAATTTAGGCAACCTCTCTATCAAAAATGTTTATTTATCTTTACAACAAAAGCTTTGGCAACATCAGGTATTAGGTTGAAGACGTATTTTATGGTCATGGGACATTGCTTTGAATATTAAACTATTTACTTGGCTCTTGGTGGAGGATTAAATTATCACTTGGGATAATCTACTTAAAAAGGGTTGGGAAGGACCAAGCTTCTGTCCTCTCTGCTCTTGTGGCCCAGATTCTGTTAAGCATCTTTTTATTTATTTTTCTTTCACTCTACAGGTGTGGTAGAAACTTTACTTTGCACTCCATATTAACACTTTGTGGGAAGGTGATTCACTATCAGACTCCTATGCCACTTGGATAAAAAAAGAATGGAACTTTAGAACACTCCTTGCCTTGGTCTGTTGGTGCATCTAGTTGGAAAGAAATAAAAAAATATTTGAAAATTGTACTCCTTCTATATCGCTGGTGTTTCAAAAAGATTTTGGAATTCAAAATTTTGCAGAAGTAAAGGATTCCTGAAGAGGAAAGGGCACTTGGATTCACAAGATCCCATCTTTTACTATGCAAAATATAGGTTGGTTTGATGGGGAAACACAAGAAAATGGAATCTTGAGTGGAGTAGGGGGAGTCATCAAAGTCAACGAGGATACACGATACAAATGGACTTTTAATTGTGGTCCTGGGACCAATACTAGGGAAGAACTATTAGGGGCATGGGTGACCTTATCATTAGAAGTTTGTTTGGGACTAGATCAAGTACAAATTTTTGGTGAGTCTAAAGTTATAATTGAGTGTCTAAATGGCAGGGGGAACTTAAATTCATATTCCCTTATGGGATGGATGAACAGGATTAAGGCTTTAAAAAATTTGTTTAAAAACATCAGTTTTGATCGCATATACATAGAACATAATCTGATAGTTGATGCTCTCTCCAAAAAAGCCTTGAAATCTCCAGAAGGATTGATCACCTACAACAAATGGATCGAAGGACATGAAGGTCCTTCATATAACTTGCAATTTTATTAAGGACATTGGCTAGTTACACTTTTCCTGATTTCCATTTTTGATACTTTGATCTATGTATCTTCCTTAGGACTTAGGCAGAAGCATAGGTATCTCTATTTTATATTTTGTTCCTATGTAAACAAATCTTCTCATTTTCTATTTTGTGGGAGCTCTTGCTACGGACTGGATACTTTCCCATAGTTTGAGATGGATGTTTATCCTTCATCTGAGAGATAGATGCATATTCTATACCTGAGAAAGACCACACACTTCTGGTAGCATTGGGAGATTTATTATGTATGAATGATCATTATGTATAAGTGACTTTGTAAATGAAAACACTATATATATCAATATATTGGGAAATTTTCTGTTCGAAAAAACGAGAGGTTCAAAATACTTCGTCAATTAACATATTTTTAAAATGGGTGAATGTAAACAATCAAAGATATTTAATACATAGGTTAGGAAAAGTTGAAATGGATGAAATGGTTCGCAACTCGAGCCATGTATACTTATAGTTGTGTTAAATTCACTACACATATTATAATATGAAGAATAAAAATATTAATTACTTTAAAAAATAATTATAATTTTTTGAATTATAAGATGTTAGGTTGAATAACCTTATTTTTAGCCAACTTCCTATGCAAAATTCCCACACATCTATGTTTTATTAGTTTCTCATGTTTAATTAATTTGAGAGATATATAACACATTCCATTTCTTAAATATCCAGAGAGGTATATTATAGTAAAGATTAAGATTATGAAAGGACAAATACCCAAGATAAGTAGTACCAGGTAAGAATGAACTTGTGTTATATTTGATATCATAAGAAAGAGATATGCATCGTTATAAAACCTTACAAGTGACTAATGAATATAGAATGAAAAACATGCTTTAAAAAGTATCATTTAATTCATATTCATGTCATATTGAATACCATATTTTCTTAATCTAAATGATATCACCTTTACTTGTACGTTACATTATTCATGGGAAAAGACGTTGAAATGGATGAAATGGTTCGCAACTCGAGCCATGTATACTTATAGTTGTGTTAAATTCACTACACATATTATAATATGAAGAATAAAAATATTAATTACTTTAAAAAATAATTATAATTTTTTGAATTATAAGATGTTAGGTTGAATAACCTTATTTTTAGCCAACTTCCTATGCAAAATTCCCACACATCTATGTTTTATTAGTTTCTCATGTTTAATTAATTTGAGAGATATATAACACATTCCATTTCTTAAATATCCAGAGAGGTATATTATAGTAAAGATTAAGATTATGAAAGGACAAATACCCAAGATAAGTAGTACCAGGTAAGAATGAACTTGTGTTATATTTGATATCATAAGAAAGAGATATGCATCGTTATAAAACCTTACAAGTGACTAATGAATATAGAATGAAAAACATGCTTTAAAAAGTATCATTTAATTCATATTCATGTCATATTGAATACCATATTTTCTTAATCTAAATGATATCACCTTTACTTGTACGTTACATTATTCATGGGAAAAGATAATAAGATCAATGAGTAATAAATGTGAGGTTCCAGGATCTACATTCATTGTAGACAATATGAACGTGGATAATTCCCATGAAACTTTCATATCTTGTTCTCTTCTGTGTTAAAACAGAAATTGTGCTAGAAAGATAATTATCGATTTGATGAAAATTATAACTTCAAAGTGAGAACTCTAACCTTAAAAATCCATATGTTTACATTAATAATCTCAAAATTAACACTTGAATTGAAAAGTAGTTCTAGTAGTAGCATCTTTTTCTTTCAGGGTTAAGAATATAGCCTTTGGTAATCATGGCCTTAAAACTCCATAAATGTTATAGAAAAAAACTTAAAATCAACCCCTGAATCGAGAAGTGTACTACTAATAACATATTTTTTTTTTTTTTCAGAGTTAAAACTACAACTTTTTTGAAACCATGACTTTAACAACTGATACTGTTACAACCAAAACCTTAAAATCAACTCTCAAACCGAAAAATGGTGCTACTAATGTCAATATTTTTTAAGTAGTTAAATTACAACATTTTAAATTGTATCCTAAAAAACCAGAATTGTTGCAAATAAAACTTTATAACTAACTCTCATTTAAGGTAAGTATATCACTCAAAGAACCTTTTTCTAAACTAAAATTTTAATATTTTTTAAAACAATTTTAATAGAATAGTACCACCAATATCTCTATATATCTTTTCAAATACATGTTTAACAACATTTTTCAACCAAACTATAAAAATAATGTTATGACAATTTCACCCTATAATTTAAAATTCAACATTACTTTCAATTATTTTATTTACTTATTAATAAAAAATAAATACAAATTTCATTGAAGTCAACACAAATTATTTATTAAAAAATATTGTTGCAATTTCCATACTCAAATTATATAATCTAAGAAGTCTTTATATATTATTCATAGTGAAATGATATAAGCTAAGAAACATAGAAATTATCATAACTTCATGGAAGATGACATGACATGTAAGTTCAAACAATCTTTTAGAGTTACCATACAAACATCATATTAACAAAAAATATAGAAATATTTGAGACAATTGTTAAAATCATTCATGGATTTTAAGATACCATCACAATTTGTATTATCTTCAGATGGCTGATTGGATGAACATACATATGACCTATATTCCTCTATATTATCAATGAATGCACCATATGAGTCTTCATATGCACACATTATTCTAAATTTTAGAAGTCTTCTATATCTATGACAAAGTTTACCAAACTCCCATGTTTCAATTATTTCTTGTGGCAGCCACCTCTTGATAATATCTATATCCCTGGAGTTAAGAGTGCCTCACTTTGTAAAATGGAAGCCATAAACAAGTAGTCAACATCTTATACTTTAAGATGGAAATGTAGTGACCATTAATATTTTGACTCATTTATTTATATTTTTGTTGATCTATTTTTAGATGGATTGGATCATTATATTATTTATCATCTATCTCATTACTTTTTGGGTGGAAAAATTGGAGGAATAATCGTGCAAGTCCATTTCGATAACTAGTGCAAATTTGGAAATTTGGGTCCAAAAAAGAGTTAGAAATATTCAAAATCCATTATGAGGCATCAAATGACCTTTTTTTGTCCAAACCTTATTGTGGGGAAAGATTCTAAATTCTACATGTCGATACCATTCCAATGACCCAAATTATTTGTTAATCAGAGTTTGTATGAGAAAGTTATGACTCTCGCAAGTTGACCTACCATATTGATCACCATGGTGTGAGTGGATGTCACGTCATCCTCCATTACTTAGACATGTGGGGCTAACCACATAGTGCATTTTATAATATAATTCTATCCCTAGATGACTATCAAGCTATGTTAAAAACCGAGCCACTAGGAGGAGAAAGGGTTTGATTATTTTGTATTGTATCTTGTTCCATAGCTGAGAAAAACATCTGAGATTGGTATTCCATGAGAATAATAAAAGAGAAGAGATTATGCAACATCCATATAGACCACATGTCAAAGGTAACTCCATAGAGAGTGCCTCTTTCTTTGTACTTGCATCATTTATTTACTAGAGAAAAGAGAGCAGAAAATATTCACCTTCTAGCCGTGTTTTCTCCTGTATTAGGTTTCCTACGTCATATCTTGTGTTTATTTGTGAATGGTGTGAATGTGTTTATTTTTCTCTAATTTTTCTGCATTTTATCTATTTTTCAGTAACTAAATATTCTGGAGATCTAAAGGAAATTAACCTTAATAGTAAATATTTTTAGTATTTTATTATATTTGTTGTAACAAACTGTTACAATGGAATATCCACGAAAGTTTATAGATCATATTTCTTGACTACCATTTCTAGATTGCACATTCCACTGAATGGGTGCATAGTTGTTGCATACTAATGTACTTCAATTTCTATAACTTCTTCATTTTATTTATTCATTTTCATAACTTTTTCAATCTAGAATGGATAACCATATCGTTCTTCAATTAATTAAAAAACAATCATGCAAAACTATATATCTTATATTGAGCCCCTGCAAAGGTCTTCAATGGCTTTACATTGTGCACATGATCTTTTATACCTAATATATTCATTTCTTTTTCATCTAGATATGAAGTGTTACTAACATCTTAAGATTCAAGTTGTTCAACAATATTGATTTCCTCATGTTGATATGATCCAGTGCATGGCCAACTAAATGAAGTATTAAAAAATATATCTATATTTGTTGAAGTTTAAATTATGCCAGTTGGATCATTGAAAAAATATGCCCCTTGAACGAAATCCAAGTACTCATATGTATTTTTCCTTTTTATTTCTCCAATTATACAAAATAATCTACATCTCTATCATGTCTTTGTGTAATTTGGATTTCAACAATTGATTGCAATAAAACTAACTTTAGTGTATGCATTTGACAACTTGGGATGAACTTTGGAAATTGCAAACATTAAAAAGGCCCCCATTCTGGTCTAACTTGCCCCGTATAAATGTTTTTCCATCAATATGTTGATACAAAATTGATGCTCAAAATCAATTCCATTAAGTTGTTCAATTAATTTTTCTTCACCATGTGTTCCTTGAATAAATCTTCACATGTAAATAATATCTTCCAAAGTATGAAAAATAAGACATGGAAAGTATGATTTCTTAATAGTTTTAATTAATGACAATAAGTTCCCAACATTATTCTCACTTTACTACAAAATGGCTAAACATTTGATTAATATGGTCATGCATGTGATCAACAAGAATGATTAGATCTCCAAATACACCATGAATTTTTCTTTCACAATTAGTGTTGTCCAATTGTAAATGTTGGAATTGTAGATGGTGAATCAATATGAGAAATTTTACCACTTTTAACCACAATATATAAAATTAATCTTTATCAACACTATATCATCAATGTATCATAAAATCAATAAGGGGTACCAACATGTGCCTACATCATCAATACATGCACCTCATACATGTACCAAGAATATGCCTCACACCATGCATCAAATATGTGCCTCATACATATACCAATGCCTCAACAAGATACCAAATGCATGAACATCACATCATCAACATATAACCAAGATGTACCTCAAACCACGTGCCAATATATCCATAATTTATGTACCTCAAACATGTGTCATATCACTTATGATATGCCTCATCCATATACCAAAAGATATCCCATAAACCATGCACCATAACATCACCAAAATATAGCTCAACATGTACCATACCATCACCAAAATATAACCTTCCAAAAATGCATATAAACATAGCTTTAATCTTGTAGCAACCTTACTGCATCATTATACCTTGCTACAACCTCGAACAAGCATCCCCTTTACTTTTCCTCATCCTCACTACCTCATATTCACCAATAGATCAAGTGTTCACTAGATATATATTCAATGAACTTGTATATGAGAATGAGAGACTCTTGATGTGTATTTATACTCTTCCATGTAACTACTTTTCAACCACTTTATCCTTAATTAATTTATTATTGTAGCCACTTTACCCTTAATTGATTTCTTGTTGCAATTGTTTTATCATGTTTCCTAATTTTAGGGTAATAATTATTTTACCCTTTTTTTATAATTTTAAGGTATAATTGTTTTACCCTTTTTCATAATTTTAGGGTATAATTGTTTTACCTTTTTGTTTTTCTAATTTTAGGGTCATAATTTTTTTACCCTTTTTCCTAACTTTAGGGTCATAATTGTTTTACCCTTTTTCCTAACTTTAGGGTCATAATTGTTTTACCCATTTTTCCTCATTTTAGGGTCATAAATGTTTTACCCTTTTTATTAATTTTAGGGTCAACCTGTACTTTCTTGTTACAACCACTTTTCCCTTAATTAATGACTTTGTAATTTTTTAGGGATTCTTAACCATTTTTTGGGGATTCCAACTTCATGAGGACATAAATCCTCAACCGTGAGGAACCACGTGGCGTACAACCTACTGTTGGAGATGGTATGATGAGAACTATCCATCCATAAGTATGTTACCTACATTTACACTTTCCTTCATGTTGAAATTCCTCAAACAACTTCAGTTTCCACAACCACACCTTCGGGGATTCTTGTAGACTTCATCAATTGCACCCATCTCTTGGACTTATTCTAGGGATGGAATCAATCAACTTACCAACATTCTTGATCATAAAAATGACAACCAACTGCCAAACGATCAACCAACCGTCCAACGATATCATCCACATCTCTAGCGCTTCTAGACTTCTCCAAGGGTTGACTTGATCACTTTGGTTCTTCCAGAATTCTCCAAGGGTATAAATAAATATCCAAGGTTCGACATCAATGACAACCAACTTTCCAACAATCTCCCGCTTTGGCATTGATGGAAACACTAATGGAATGGATTGATGGAAACACTCATGCTCATATGCATACTCATGATCATGTTCCCCTTGTGACCATCACTTCCCCTATCTCCATGCCATTGCTCTTATCTATCTTCCTTTGACATCAATGACAAAGGGTATCTCTCTTTGGGTCTGCTCCTCGTGTCTTCATGCTTCTGATCTTTCTCTTTATCTCCATGCCTTTGTTCTTTCTCTTTGTATTTATTCTTTTGTTCTTTTCTCTTCAATGACATTATGGGTAGAAGAGTAACTCCCCCTGTTGGTATGTATCCCTCTTTTTGCATGCTACTGGTCTTCCTTTCTGTATATCTTTCTCTTATGATTTCTCTTCCCTTGACTTGTCTTCAAGATGTCATGTAGATCAATGTAGGTATTCATGTATATGCTTCCTTTCCTCTCTTCCAAAGCTTCTTGTCCATTGGTGCTTCCTCATGTAATTCAATGAAATATATTAAAATAATTCAAATATACTTCAAGTATTCAAGATTTATCAATAATGACCGTACTATTCAACAATATATTCCTCTGATGATGTAGCTTCTGTTGACAGTTTCACTTTCCCTGTTATGTTATTCCTTCCATTGCTTGCCTTTCTGTAATCAACATATTCCAACTGTCAATATGATTTTATCCACTTTTACGCATCTTATGTGACTCATGTCTTATGTAACTTCAAAGTGTCTCATCAATCCATCTTTTTCCATATGTCACTAACTTTTCATGACCCTGATAAACAACTATCCACAATGCTAACCCATCTATCACTGCACTATTATGATGAATTCCTGAAATCTTATGCAATTGATCATCGCATATTCCTTCCTGGAATCTTCCATACAATCATGAATATCTTCCTGAAAAGTATGTCAATAATATTCCTCTGATATCTACCTAGGAAACTGCTCCTTGATCAAGAGATACGTAATTCTATACTTCTTCCATCACTCAAAAATTATCTTTCCAAAAACTGCAAACACTACATATTGCTCAAAAGATAGTCCTCTGATCTGTCTCAATTACTACTTAGACCCTCCCTATTTAATATTCATATTACTAGGAGTCTTCAATATGGATGGCTTAGAACAATGGAGGAATCCTCCCTAGTGCGGAGTAATCTTCTTCTTCGTTTATAGATTCATCATCTTTTTGAACACTGGCATCTTCCTTTTCATCCTCTTCCTGGATTCTGGCATTTTCCTTCCTTTGTGTAGATTCATCATGACATTGAACTACTACATATCCTGAGAGTGCTATATATGGAAATTTTTCTTCATTTACCTACTCTGTGTATTATGAAAATATGATCTCTGAGACCTGCTATTCTTTTACTTGATTTTCTTGTCTTTCTCGTACTACTGCAAATCATGCGATGTCTATGACTTGTTCTTCATTAATATACTCTTCTTGTCTATATTTTCTTCTCCAAAAATTCTTCTATCTGATATCATCGTTTTCCTTCATGGAGGGATCTATTACACTTCTACAATTTTGAGCTATGTGACCATAATTGTGGCATTTGTAACATTCAATGTTGTGGGGACCCACATAGGTATTTCTTGTCTAAACATTTCTTCCATATGCTTTGCAATATACAACCTTATGTCCAAAGTTAGTACAAATGAAAAAATGACCTTAAAAGAAATTTACATACCTGGGAGTGAATGATCTTCTTTGTAGTGTAGTCCTTCTGAATTCTTTCCTTGGTTGATCATGATCTTCTCTTCTATTGATCCCTTCATTATGATTGAATATTATTTTTTTCTTGAATGTGGAAGGTCTTGTTGAATATGTATCTCTATTATAGTCATTTGTAATTGATTGATGTTGACCATGATTCCTTCCTTTGAGTACTTCTGCACAACTCTTTCTATTTTCTTCATTCATCCTTTCTGGAAAACTGGAGTGCCTCTCTTCAATTTTATTTATTGATGATGTGGATGTTTCTCTCTCTTGAACATTCTTGTTGATCTTGACGATTTTAACTCTTAATGTGACAACTTCTTCAAGCTTCTCAACCTCTTCTTATTTCTTCATCATCTAAATCTTCATGACTTCTTTCGTTCTCTTTGCTTCCTCAAGTTGAATTTTCAAGGAGATGATTTCTTCTTCAAGTCTTCTTTCTCGTTGAATGAATTATAATTCAAGCTTGTTTTCCTTAAGTTATTCTTTCTGATTTTCTTCCTTTCTTAGTGATGAAATTTCAGCTTCTAGACACTACCTTTATTCCAACTAATTTTTGTATGTTTCTTCAATCCTTTTGGCTTCTTCTACTTGGAATTCTTTAGAAATTTTAACACCTTTATTTAGATTAATCAATTATTTATCTTGAGTGACTTATTTTATTCTCTTTATTTTCTTAGGTCTCCTAAAACACCGACTAATGCAGTCTCAAAATCCACTACATTTGTTTCACCGTCTTCTTCTTCTGAATCTGTTTGACATGATGAGCATATTTCTTCTTGTTCTGTACTTGCACTTTATTTAATAGGATCTAACTCCATGATGTGAGATTCCTTGGAATAGATATTATGTAGATTATCCCAAATTTCTTTAGCTGATGAATATTTTCCCACTTGCTCTCTTACTGGATCAGGTAATCCTTCCCAAATGAAATCCATTGCTATTTTGTTGTTTCTTTTCAATTCCCTCTTAGTTGTAGTCTTTGGTTTCTTTGAAATGTGTATCCTATAACAACTGTTTGCCAAGCATCAAACCCCTATGCCTATAAAAATGTTTTCATCTTGATATTCCACATCTCATATTTCATACCACTATGACTATCAAACCACGATATTCCATTATTTGTGTAAGCACTAATCTTGATCTCCATGATATACCTTCTAGTGGTTAAACTGTTTCCTAAAGGAACTTGATCTGATCACAATTGTTGGTGTTATCACTCCAAGAGTCACTCAAGGTTGTAGGTTGAGTAAGATTGGTATCTTAATCAATGTGTAAATAAGGGTATAAAATTGGATCAGAAATGGATAACTCACTCAATCACTCCAAACACATATGAATACACTTAGACAAATAAGGATTTCAACTATACTTGTTCATAAGGTTTCTATAAATATGTAAATGATGAAGAATACGTATTATACCAGTAGAAACATACACACATACGAATACATGAATGGCCAACTATAATAGGTAAGAGTGCTTGCAATTATAGTTTATCAATGCCAAGATAAGATGGCAATTATCAGTCATTAGATAAACATGGAAAGTATGAATACAATATTCACCCATAGGTATAAAAGAAAGAATATGAATGTCTGAACATCTATAGCAAAATAAGCTTATATTCCAATATGCATTCAAAAGTCTTTTACAAAGGAGTCTCTCCAAGTCCTCCCAATCCAACCCCCTTAGCTCCTCCCTTTGGTCCTCTTTATATAGAGATTACATGCTCATATAGATCCAAAATATATGGATATCATAACCTATTCATCTATATTTTTTTTTTTGAAGATATCAAACTCAAATCCTAACTTGTGAGGTGTCTGGAAAATACAAACTGTCAAATTTATGAAAAATGATGCTCAAAGATTCACCTATATATCCCGAATACAAACAACTGTTGGAAAAATGAGAGAGTTTTTTGAATAGGAGATCATTCTTGTGAAAAAACTCTCTCACTTTGCAAAAATACCTTTCCCTCCCATCATAATCTATCTCCAAAAAACATGACTAAAATAGGAAAATACAGATTTCAAAATCTAGTGATATCCCTACATTCTAGGATTTGATCCCTAGAATGTTTTCATTGATGAAATGAAGTGCCACCTACATAATCTGATAGGATATGATATTATATTCAAATATATGTGGCCACCTTGACCCAAAAATGCTCTTGCCAAGTCTAATTTTGACCGAAAGAGGAAAAAAATAAAAAAAATTGAAAGTTTGACAGAAGCGTCACACTGTGGATCACACTACACAGAAGGGTCACACCGTGGGTTTCACTACTCCCAAAATGCAACACAACCCTATTTTTTTTCACAAATTTATCTCTTATATTCTTGTGAGGGATATAAATATGCAATGATAGATTAACTTCCCTATGAATGACTTAGAATTATGATCTCCAAAAATTCATCCAACTTGCCTCTTTCTTCATAGGTTCATCATGAGAAAAACAAAAAATTATTGTCCATTTTGTTGAAGGAAAAAAGGTGGACATTTATCAATATCCAAAATCTGAGCACAAAGCCTTGAGTATACCTCAGTCACTTATCTTTATTCAGTAGGATGGATGAATAGGTTTCTTTTAGGAAAATTGACAAGTTCAATCTCCAAGGGTCCAACCTGAACTTTACCTTCCTTGAAATTATGCAAAAAATCTCTTAACACCTCCAAATGATATCCCTTTAACTTCTGGAAATACCTCCAGTAGCCAATCCTCTTGAAGGAGTCCACATGGTTTTAATCTTGTTCAATGATTCTTGTTTCTGATGGCTCAAATATGACAAGAGAGCCTAACCTATCCTTGAATAGGATCCTTCTTTGGAGCCATTTGCAGCCTGTAGAAATCTTTCTCTGCACAAGAAACTGTTATAACCAAACTTGTTAATGAAATCCTTCTTTTGCATGCAAAATGCTTTTGGAAAACCGAGTTAATAGCTTTAAGCCAAATATTGGAGGGAAACTTAGCTTGTTGGTGATGTCCTCCAAACTTTAAAAACTTCTCCTTAAATGATGTAAGTGATCATTTCATTATGAAACAATGAACTTACAATAGTTTGTAGCGTGCTATATAGAGAAAACATGGTTTGTGCTACAAACTCGTGCTGAGTTGTTAGCGCAACGGTCACAAAAATAACTGCATGCGCTACAAACTTGTGACTTTT
Organism: Picea engelmannii; assembly: GCA_009831015.1. NCBI lineage: Eukaryota > Viridiplantae > Streptophyta > Pinopsida > Pinales > Pinaceae > Picea > Picea engelmannii. Next base: position 968,936 of record ML779162.1, read on the forward strand.
GGAATTTTGATGTGGAAAAGGTCTCATAATGATTAAAAATGACCAATGAAGGATAATTATGATTATTAATGACATTTTTTGGTGTAGGACCCAATATTAGACTTATGATGACTAACACTAAGGCATTTTAAAACATGATTAATTTGACTAAGTGACCTTTGAAGACCACTAGTCATCCTTCCAATACAACTGACATGACCATACTTTGGTGAAAAGACTATCTTGAGATATTCATAATTCTTGATGAGTAAATAAAAACTTTGACAATTTCAAGACTCAAAAAATTATTAAAGGATGATTGGAATGGGACATTTCAGGAGCTAACAT
>ML779162.1:974099-995308 GCA_009831015.1 Picea engelmannii
ATAATATCTATATCCCTGGAGTTAAGAGTGCCTCACTTTGTAAAATGGAAGCCATAAACAAGTAGTCAACATCTTATACTTTAAGATGGAAATGTAGTGACCATTAATATTTTGACTCATTTATTTATATTTTTGTTGATCTATTTTTAGATGGATTGGATCATTATATTATTTATCATCTATCTCATTACTTTTTGGGTGGAAAAATTGGAGGAATAATCGTGCAAGTCCATTTCGATAACTAGTGCAAATTTGGAAATTTGGGTCCAAAAAAGAGTTAGAAATATTCAAAATCCATTATGAGGCATCAAATGACCTTTTTTTGTCCAAACCTTATTGTGGGGAAAGATTCTAAATTCTACATGTCGATACCATTCCAATGACCCAAATTATTTGTTAATCAGAGTTTGTATGAGAAAGTTATGACTCTCGCAAGTTGACCTACCATATTGATCACCATGGTGTGAGTGGATGTCACGTCATCCTCCATTACTTAGACATGTGGGGCTAACCACATAGTGCATTTTATAATATAATTCTATCCCTAGATGACTATCAAGCTATGTTAAAAACCGAGCCACTAGGAGGAGAAAGGGTTTGATTATTTTGTATTGTATCTTGTTCCATAGCTGAGAAAAACATCTGAGATTGGTATTCCATGAGAATAATAAAAGAGAAGAGATTATGCAACATCCATATAGACCACATGTCAAAGGTAACTCCATAGAGAGTGCCTCTTTCTTTGTACTTGCATCATTTATTTACTAGAGAAAAGAGAGCAGAAAATATTCACCTTCTAGCCGTGTTTTCTCCTGTATTAGGTTTCCTACGTCATATCTTGTGTTTATTTGTGAATGGTGTGAATGTGTTTATTTTTCTCTAATTTTTCTGCATTTTATCTATTTTTCAGTAACTAAATATTCTGGAGATCTAAAGGAAATTAACCTTAATAGTAAATATTTTTAGTATTTTATTATATTTGTTGTAACAAACTGTTACAATGGAATATCCACGAAAGTTTATAGATCATATTTCTTGACTACCATTTCTAGATTGCACATTCCACTGAATGGGTGCATAGTTGTTGCATACTAATGTACTTCAATTTCTATAACTTCTTCATTTTATTTATTCATTTTCATAACTTTTTCAATCTAGAATGGATAACCATATCGTTCTTCAATTAATTAAAAAACAATCATGCAAAACTATATATCTTATATTGAGCCCCTGCAAAGGTCTTCAATGGCTTTACATTGTGCACATGATCTTTTATACCTAATATATTCATTTCTTTTTCATCTAGATATGAAGTGTTACTAACATCTTAAGATTCAAGTTGTTCAACAATATTGATTTCCTCATGTTGATATGATCCAGTGCATGGCCAACTAAATGAAGTATTAAAAAATATATCTATATTTGTTGAAGTTTAAATTATGCCAGTTGGATCATTGAAAAAATATGCCCCTTGAACGAAATCCAAGTACTCATATGTATTTTTCCTTTTTATTTCTCCAATTATACAAAATAATCTACATCTCTATCATGTCTTTGTGTAATTTGGATTTCAACAATTGATTGCAATAAAACTAACTTTAGTGTATGCATTTGACAACTTGGGATGAACTTTGGAAATTGCAAACATTAAAAAGGCCCCCATTCTGGTCTAACTTGCCCCGTATAAATGTTTTTCCATCAATATGTTGATACAAAATTGATGCTCAAAATCAATTCCATTAAGTTGTTCAATTAATTTTTCTTCACCATGTGTTCCTTGAATAAATCTTCACATGTAAATAATATCTTCCAAAGTATGAAAAATAAGACATGGAAAGTATGATTTCTTAATAGTTTTAATTAATGACAATAAGTTCCCAACATTATTCTCACTTTACTACAAAATGGCTAAACATTTGATTAATATGGTCATGCATGTGATCAACAAGAATGATTAGATCTCCAAATACACCATGAATTTTTCTTTCACAATTAGTGTTGTCCAATTGTAAATGTTGGAATTGTAGATGGTGAATCAATATGAGAAATTTTACCACTTTTAACCACAATATATAAAATTAATCTTTATCAACACTATATCATCAATGTATCATAAAATCAATAAGGGGTACCAACATGTGCCTACATCATCAATACATGCACCTCATACATGTACCAAGAATATGCCTCACACCATGCATCAAATATGTGCCTCATACATATACCAATGCCTCAACAAGATACCAAATGCATGAACATCACATCATCAACATATAACCAAGATGTACCTCAAACCACGTGCCAATATATCCATAATTTATGTACCTCAAACATGTGTCATATCACTTATGATATGCCTCATCCATATACCAAAAGATATCCCATAAACCATGCACCATAACATCACCAAAATATAGCTCAACATGTACCATACCATCACCAAAATATAACCTTCCAAAAATGCATATAAACATAGCTTTAATCTTGTAGCAACCTTACTGCATCATTATACCTTGCTACAACCTCGAACAAGCATCCCCTTTACTTTTCCTCATCCTCACTACCTCATATTCACCAATAGATCAAGTGTTCACTAGATATATATTCAATGAACTTGTATATGAGAATGAGAGACTCTTGATGTGTATTTATACTCTTCCATGTAACTACTTTTCAACCACTTTATCCTTAATTAATTTATTATTGTAGCCACTTTACCCTTAATTGATTTCTTGTTGCAATTGTTTTATCATGTTTCCTAATTTTAGGGTAATAATTATTTTACCCTTTTTTTATAATTTTAAGGTATAATTGTTTTACCCTTTTTCATAATTTTAGGGTATAATTGTTTTACCTTTTTGTTTTTCTAATTTTAGGGTCATAATTTTTTTACCCTTTTTCCTAACTTTAGGGTCATAATTGTTTTACCCTTTTTCCTAACTTTAGGGTCATAATTGTTTTACCCATTTTTCCTCATTTTAGGGTCATAAATGTTTTACCCTTTTTATTAATTTTAGGGTCAACCTGTACTTTCTTGTTACAACCACTTTTCCCTTAATTAATGACTTTGTAATTTTTTAGGGATTCTTAACCATTTTTTGGGGATTCCAACTTCATGAGGACATAAATCCTCAACCGTGAGGAACCACGTGGCGTACAACCTACTGTTGGAGATGGTATGATGAGAACTATCCATCCATAAGTATGTTACCTACATTTACACTTTCCTTCATGTTGAAATTCCTCAAACAACTTCAGTTTCCACAACCACACCTTCGGGGATTCTTGTAGACTTCATCAATTGCACCCATCTCTTGGACTTATTCTAGGGATGGAATCAATCAACTTACCAACATTCTTGATCATAAAAATGACAACCAACTGCCAAACGATCAACCAACCGTCCAACGATATCATCCACATCTCTAGCGCTTCTAGACTTCTCCAAGGGTTGACTTGATCACTTTGGTTCTTCCAGAATTCTCCAAGGGTATAAATAAATATCCAAGGTTCGACATCAATGACAACCAACTTTCCAACAATCTCCCGCTTTGGCATTGATGGAAACACTAATGGAATGGATTGATGGAAACACTCATGCTCATATGCATACTCATGATCATGTTCCCCTTGTGACCATCACTTCCCCTATCTCCATGCCATTGCTCTTATCTATCTTCCTTTGACATCAATGACAAAGGGTATCTCTCTTTGGGTCTGCTCCTCGTGTCTTCATGCTTCTGATCTTTCTCTTTATCTCCATGCCTTTGTTCTTTCTCTTTGTATTTATTCTTTTGTTCTTTTCTCTTCAATGACATTATGGGTAGAAGAGTAACTCCCCCTGTTGGTATGTATCCCTCTTTTTGCATGCTACTGGTCTTCCTTTCTGTATATCTTTCTCTTATGATTTCTCTTCCCTTGACTTGTCTTCAAGATGTCATGTAGATCAATGTAGGTATTCATGTATATGCTTCCTTTCCTCTCTTCCAAAGCTTCTTGTCCATTGGTGCTTCCTCATGTAATTCAATGAAATATATTAAAATAATTCAAATATACTTCAAGTATTCAAGATTTATCAATAATGACCGTACTATTCAACAATATATTCCTCTGATGATGTAGCTTCTGTTGACAGTTTCACTTTCCCTGTTATGTTATTCCTTCCATTGCTTGCCTTTCTGTAATCAACATATTCCAACTGTCAATATGATTTTATCCACTTTTACGCATCTTATGTGACTCATGTCTTATGTAACTTCAAAGTGTCTCATCAATCCATCTTTTTCCATATGTCACTAACTTTTCATGACCCTGATAAACAACTATCCACAATGCTAACCCATCTATCACTGCACTATTATGATGAATTCCTGAAATCTTATGCAATTGATCATCGCATATTCCTTCCTGGAATCTTCCATACAATCATGAATATCTTCCTGAAAAGTATGTCAATAATATTCCTCTGATATCTACCTAGGAAACTGCTCCTTGATCAAGAGATACGTAATTCTATACTTCTTCCATCACTCAAAAATTATCTTTCCAAAAACTGCAAACACTACATATTGCTCAAAAGATAGTCCTCTGATCTGTCTCAATTACTACTTAGACCCTCCCTATTTAATATTCATATTACTAGGAGTCTTCAATATGGATGGCTTAGAACAATGGAGGAATCCTCCCTAGTGCGGAGTAATCTTCTTCTTCGTTTATAGATTCATCATCTTTTTGAACACTGGCATCTTCCTTTTCATCCTCTTCCTGGATTCTGGCATTTTCCTTCCTTTGTGTAGATTCATCATGACATTGAACTACTACATATCCTGAGAGTGCTATATATGGAAATTTTTCTTCATTTACCTACTCTGTGTATTATGAAAATATGATCTCTGAGACCTGCTATTCTTTTACTTGATTTTCTTGTCTTTCTCGTACTACTGCAAATCATGCGATGTCTATGACTTGTTCTTCATTAATATACTCTTCTTGTCTATATTTTCTTCTCCAAAAATTCTTCTATCTGATATCATCGTTTTCCTTCATGGAGGGATCTATTACACTTCTACAATTTTGAGCTATGTGACCATAATTGTGGCATTTGTAACATTCAATGTTGTGGGGACCCACATAGGTATTTCTTGTCTAAACATTTCTTCCATATGCTTTGCAATATACAACCTTATGTCCAAAGTTAGTACAAATGAAAAAATGACCTTAAAAGAAATTTACATACCTGGGAGTGAATGATCTTCTTTGTAGTGTAGTCCTTCTGAATTCTTTCCTTGGTTGATCATGATCTTCTCTTCTATTGATCCCTTCATTATGATTGAATATTATTTTTTTCTTGAATGTGGAAGGTCTTGTTGAATATGTATCTCTATTATAGTCATTTGTAATTGATTGATGTTGACCATGATTCCTTCCTTTGAGTACTTCTGCACAACTCTTTCTATTTTCTTCATTCATCCTTTCTGGAAAACTGGAGTGCCTCTCTTCAATTTTATTTATTGATGATGTGGATGTTTCTCTCTCTTGAACATTCTTGTTGATCTTGACGATTTTAACTCTTAATGTGACAACTTCTTCAAGCTTCTCAACCTCTTCTTATTTCTTCATCATCTAAATCTTCATGACTTCTTTCGTTCTCTTTGCTTCCTCAAGTTGAATTTTCAAGGAGATGATTTCTTCTTCAAGTCTTCTTTCTCGTTGAATGAATTATAATTCAAGCTTGTTTTCCTTAAGTTATTCTTTCTGATTTTCTTCCTTTCTTAGTGATGAAATTTCAGCTTCTAGACACTACCTTTATTCCAACTAATTTTTGTATGTTTCTTCAATCCTTTTGGCTTCTTCTACTTGGAATTCTTTAGAAATTTTAACACCTTTATTTAGATTAATCAATTATTTATCTTGAGTGACTTATTTTATTCTCTTTATTTTCTTAGGTCTCCTAAAACACCGACTAATGCAGTCTCAAAATCCACTACATTTGTTTCACCGTCTTCTTCTTCTGAATCTGTTTGACATGATGAGCATATTTCTTCTTGTTCTGTACTTGCACTTTATTTAATAGGATCTAACTCCATGATGTGAGATTCCTTGGAATAGATATTATGTAGATTATCCCAAATTTCTTTAGCTGATGAATATTTTCCCACTTGCTCTCTTACTGGATCAGGTAATCCTTCCCAAATGAAATCCATTGCTATTTTGTTGTTTCTTTTCAATTCCCTCTTAGTTGTAGTCTTTGGTTTCTTTGAAATGTGTATCCTATAACAACTGTTTGCCAAGCATCAAACCCCTATGCCTATAAAAATGTTTTCATCTTGATATTCCACATCTCATATTTCATACCACTATGACTATCAAACCACGATATTCCATTATTTGTGTAAGCACTAATCTTGATCTCCATGATATACCTTCTAGTGGTTAAACTGTTTCCTAAAGGAACTTGATCTGATCACAATTGTTGGTGTTATCACTCCAAGAGTCACTCAAGGTTGTAGGTTGAGTAAGATTGGTATCTTAATCAATGTGTAAATAAGGGTATAAAATTGGATCAGAAATGGATAACTCACTCAATCACTCCAAACACATATGAATACACTTAGACAAATAAGGATTTCAACTATACTTGTTCATAAGGTTTCTATAAATATGTAAATGATGAAGAATACGTATTATACCAGTAGAAACATACACACATACGAATACATGAATGGCCAACTATAATAGGTAAGAGTGCTTGCAATTATAGTTTATCAATGCCAAGATAAGATGGCAATTATCAGTCATTAGATAAACATGGAAAGTATGAATACAATATTCACCCATAGGTATAAAAGAAAGAATATGAATGTCTGAACATCTATAGCAAAATAAGCTTATATTCCAATATGCATTCAAAAGTCTTTTACAAAGGAGTCTCTCCAAGTCCTCCCAATCCAACCCCCTTAGCTCCTCCCTTTGGTCCTCTTTATATAGAGATTACATGCTCATATAGATCCAAAATATATGGATATCATAACCTATTCATCTATATTTTTTTTTTTGAAGATATCAAACTCAAATCCTAACTTGTGAGGTGTCTGGAAAATACAAACTGTCAAATTTATGAAAAATGATGCTCAAAGATTCACCTATATATCCCGAATACAAACAACTGTTGGAAAAATGAGAGAGTTTTTTGAATAGGAGATCATTCTTGTGAAAAAACTCTCTCACTTTGCAAAAATACCTTTCCCTCCCATCATAATCTATCTCCAAAAAACATGACTAAAATAGGAAAATACAGATTTCAAAATCTAGTGATATCCCTACATTCTAGGATTTGATCCCTAGAATGTTTTCATTGATGAAATGAAGTGCCACCTACATAATCTGATAGGATATGATATTATATTCAAATATATGTGGCCACCTTGACCCAAAAATGCTCTTGCCAAGTCTAATTTTGACCGAAAGAGGAAAAAAATAAAAAAAATTGAAAGTTTGACAGAAGCGTCACACTGTGGATCACACTACACAGAAGGGTCACACCGTGGGTTTCACTACTCCCAAAATGCAACACAACCCTATTTTTTTTCACAAATTTATCTCTTATATTCTTGTGAGGGATATAAATATGCAATGATAGATTAACTTCCCTATGAATGACTTAGAATTATGATCTCCAAAAATTCATCCAACTTGCCTCTTTCTTCATAGGTTCATCATGAGAAAAACAAAAAATTATTGTCCATTTTGTTGAAGGAAAAAAGGTGGACATTTATCAATATCCAAAATCTGAGCACAAAGCCTTGAGTATACCTCAGTCACTTATCTTTATTCAGTAGGATGGATGAATAGGTTTCTTTTAGGAAAATTGACAAGTTCAATCTCCAAGGGTCCAACCTGAACTTTACCTTCCTTGAAATTATGCAAAAAATCTCTTAACACCTCCAAATGATATCCCTTTAACTTCTGGAAATACCTCCAGTAGCCAATCCTCTTGAAGGAGTCCACATGGTTTTAATCTTGTTCAATGATTCTTGTTTCTGATGGCTCAAATATGACAAGAGAGCCTAACCTATCCTTGAATAGGATCCTTCTTTGGAGCCATTTGCAGCCTGTAGAAATCTTTCTCTGCACAAGAAACTGTTATAACCAAACTTGTTAATGAAATCCTTCTTTTGCATGCAAAATGCTTTTGGAAAACCGAGTTAATAGCTTTAAGCCAAATATTGGAGGGAAACTTAGCTTGTTGGTGATGTCCTCCAAACTTTAAAAACTTCTCCTTAAATGATGTAAGTGATCATTTCATTATGAAACAATGAACTTACAATAGTTTGTAGCGTGCTATATAGAGAAAACATGGTTTGTGCTACAAACTCGTGCTGAGTTGTTAGCGCAACGGTCACAAAAATAACTGCATGCGCTACAAACTTGTGACTTTTGGAATTTTGATGTGGAAAAGGTCTCATAATGATTAAAAATGACCAATGAAGGATAATTATGATTATTAATGACATTTTTTGGTGTAGGACCCAATATTAGACTTATGATGACTAACACTAAGGCATTTTAAAACATGATTAATTTGACTAAGTGACCTTTGAAGACCACTAGTCATCCTTCCAATACAACTGACATGACCATACTTTGGTGAAAAGACTATCTTGAGATATTCATAATTCTTGATGAGTAAATAAAAACTTTGACAATTTCAAGACTCAAAAAATTATTAAAGGATGATTGGAATGGGACATTTCAGGAGCTAACATCTGGCTCCAACTGGGATGGAAACTTCCCTATGAGGTTTCCAAGAACCTAGTAGACCCTGTGCCTATCCATTCAATCTGAAAACCCTACAACCTTCTCTGATTATTTAGATCAAACCAATCTTCAAAAATATACATCTTGGACTTTGTAGTGCCTAGTCCATTGGGTTATGGAGTCATATAGTATTAAACATGTACAACCATTCCTTTGTAAAACCTCTTGATGTACTGAGAGAAACTCTACTTATTTTTGAAAACTGAAATCCTTCATATTGCAAACCAACTAAAAACTGAAAACAAATGCTCAACTACTGAGCTTATTTTCACACACTCCTACTCTAATCAACTATACTTCTTTTTGATCAAGTGAAATCATGCTTCCAATGAAGCCATACAAGTAAAATCATGACTAAAAGACTTCTTTTTATGCCATTGATTAGAAGATAAAAATAAAAGCATAACAATGACCATAAAAACTCTTTCAGGAGATCACACTCACTGACAAATACAAGTGGTATGATAAAATCTGAAAGCTTAAGAGAGTCTGAGAGATAAGACTCAAGTCTTCCATAGGATATTCAAAACTTTGATCACCATCATACAGATTCATAATATTTGATTTCTCATGTATGTCTTCCCCTTTTCTATATCCCTGTGACTTGGATCCATCACTATGATGTGCTAGTTCATTACAGCTGACAATTTCTGAAAGAAAAGAATATATACATTCTTGATATTCTACATCACTGTCTCCATAATGATCAAATGAAGGATGAGTCTTTAAAAAAGTATCATGAGAGAACTGTTGATTACTCTCCCCAATAATGATATCTTTAAAAGATGTATCAAAAGTAAGGAGATTTTAATTAGAATTTTGAACAACAGACTCATAACTATCATCAACCATAGCATAATTACACTGTTGATCATATCCTTGATGAAAATTAGAACTATATGAGATTCCATTAGTTAACAAGCCTTCATAAACTTTAAAATCTTCCTCATCATCACTATATTTGTCAAATATTGGAACATCAGGATAAAATCCTAATGGCAAAGATGAATATTTTCTGCAAAGAATTATCAGCAATAGGGCTTCAAAACAAACCTGAAATAACATCACCTTATTCCTCCTCCTCATCATCCTTTCCATAAAAATTTGGAACAAAAGGTTCATAAGGAGAAAGATAGTCTATTTTTTGTTCCTCCTTAAAAATGGATGATCTATGAAAATCCAGTTCCTCATGGCTGCTGCAATTTCTCTTTGTCTGCAAATCTGAAAACTGTGGGCTACCCTTACTGCTTTCAATTGGAATTTTACCAAAATACAACTGATCATCTCCATTTGTAGCTGAAGAAACCAACTCTTTATGATTCATAACAATCAGACTTAATGATGGTAAGAGAACCTTCAACTTCTGCACTATTCATTTCTAGTTCATTTTCATGTGAAAGCATATCATCTTGAAGATCATTAGAGAGTTGTTGCATATTGTGAGGGAGAAATTCTTCTCTATCTATAACTTCAATCTCATTATGCAATTCTTATTCCTCAAAACAATTTTCAAATAAAAACTCATCTAAAAAGTACCTTTTGCAATGCTCATTGAATACTTTGTGAAACTCTTTCAAAGATGAAATAATAGAAGGAGGTAATGAGAAATACAACTTACGTGCATCACCATCCAATGAATGAATGAACATATTCATGTGAACATCCTCATGTTGTATATCTATTAGATCCATGCACTCATGGAACTTGATGAGGTGTTCTGTAGGATTGTCTTCTTTCCTCTCTCTGAAGACAGGAAAAAAATCTCCCCATTCTTTCAAATGAGGTACTAGATCTGGGATACTAGGAACTGTAGAAAAATTGAGAGGTGAAAACCTCCGAGCCAAAAGAGAAACAAATGCCTTTGGAATTTGAATATTGTGGTGTCGCCACTGAATTTGTCCTTCATGGAGTTGCCAGATAGAATATTACCACCAATATGATTCCCAACCTTTGTCTATCATAAAAAAATGGGACTATGTTGTCTCCCAAGTTATCTTGATTCTCACTCCTCTCACCGGAAACAACGCCAATTTGTTATCACTCCAAGAGTCACTCAATGTTGCAGGTTGAGTAAGCTTGGTAACTTAATCAAATGTGTAAATAAGGGTATAAAATTGGATAAAAAATGGATAACTCACTCACTCATTCCAGACACATATGAATACACTGAGACAAATAAGGCTTTAAACTATACTTATTCAAAAATTTTATATAAAGATGTCAATTATGAATAATACTTATTATACCAACAAAAACATACACACAGAAGCATACATGAATGGCCAGCTATAACATGCAAGAGTACCTGCAATTCTAGTTTATCAATTCCAAGATAAGATGACAGTTATTAGTCATTAGATAAACATGGAAAACATGAATATATTATTCACCCACATGTATAGAAAAGAAAGAATATGAAGGTATGAACATCTACAACAAAAGAAGCTTATATTCCAATATGCATTCAAAAGTCTTTTACAAAGGAGTCTCTCCAAGTCCTCCCAATCCAACCCCCTTAGATCCTCCCTTTTGCCCTCTTTATATAGAGGTTACATGCTCATATAGATCCAAAATAGATGGATATCATAACTTCTTCATCTATCTTTAGTTTTTTGAATATATCCAACTCAAATCTAAATTTGTGAGGTGGATGGAAAATAAAAACTGTCAAATTTCTGAAAAATGATGCTCAAAGATTCACATATATCTCCCGAATCCAAACAGTTGTTGAAAAAATGAGAGATTTTTTTTTAAATAGGATATATTCTTGTGAAAAACCTCTCTCACTTTTCAAAAATACCTTTCCATCCCATCCAAATATATCTCCAAAAAACATGACTAAAACAAGAAAATACAGATTTCAAAATCTAGTCATATCCCTACATTCTAGGATTTGATGCCTAGAATGTTTCCATTGATGCAATGAAGTTCCACCTACATAATTTGATAAGGGATGACCTTATATTAAAATATATGTGGCCACCTTGAACCAAAAATCCTCTTGCCAAGTCGAATTTTCACCAAACAGGAAAAAAGTAAAAAAAATGAAAGTTTGAAAGAAGCGTCATGTTGTGGGTCGCACAACGTAGAAGGGTCATGTCTTGGGTCACACTGTGCAGAAGGATCATGCTGTGGGTCAAACCGTGGGTCTCACTGCACATAAGGGTCATGCTGTGGGTTGCACTACGTAGAAGGGTCATGTCGTGGGTCTCACTTCTCCCAAAATGCAATTAAAGCCTTTTTTTCACAAATTTTGTTCTTCTATTCTTGTGAGGGCTATAAATATGCCATGATATATGAACTTCCCTGTTAATGAATTAGAATTATGATCTCCAAAACTTCATCCAACTTGCCTCTTTCTTCATAAGTTCATCATGGGAAAAACACAAAATTACTGTCCATTTTGTTGAAGGAAAAAATGTGGACATTTATCAATATCCAAAATCTGAGCACAAAGCCTTAAGTATACCTCAGTCACTTATATTTATTGGGAAGGCTAGATGAAGAGGTTTCTTCTAGAAAAATTTACATATTCAATATCCAAGGGTCCAACCTGAACTTTACTTTCCTTGAAATTCTGCACAAAATCTCTTGACACCTCCAGATGATATCCCTCTAACTTCTGGAAATACCTCCAACATCCAATCCTCTTGAAGGAATCCACATGGTTTTAATCTTGTTCAATGACGCTTGTGTCTGATGGCTCAAAAATTACAAGAGATCCTAACCTATCCTTGAATAGGATCCTTCTTTGGAGCCATTTGCAGCCTATATCAAGCTTTCTCTGCACAAGAAACTATTATAACCAAACTTGTTAATGAAATCCTTCTTTTGCGTGCAAAATGATTTTGTAAAACTGAGTTAATAGCTTTAAGCCAAATCTTGGAGGGAAATTTATCTTGTTGGTGATGTCCTCCAAACTTCAAAACCTTCTCCTTAAATGATGCAAGTGGTTTGACATCTTTTCATTATGAAACAATGAACTTACAACAATTTGTAGTACGCTATATAGAGAAAACATGGTTTGCACTACAAATGCATGCTGAGTTGTTTGCACAACAGTCACTAAAATCACTACATGCGCTACAAACTCGTGAAATGTGGAATTTGTATGTGGAAAAGGTATTATAATGATTAAAAATGATCAATGAGGGATAATTATGACAATTAATGACATTTTTTTGGTGTAGGACCCAATCTTAGACTTAGGATGACTAACACTAAGGAATTTTAAAACATGACTAATTTGGCTAAGTGACCTTTGAATACCACTAGTCATCCTTCCAATACAACTAACATGACCATACTTTGGTGAAAATATTGTCTTGAGATATTCATAATGCTTTATGAGTAAATAAAAACTTTGACAATTTCAAGACTCAAAAACTTATTAAAGGCTGATTGGAATGGGACATTTCAGGAGATAACACTTGGCTCCAACTGGGATGGAAAATTCCCTGTGAGGTTTCCAAGAACCTAGTAGACACTGTGCCTTCCCATTCAATCTGAAAACCCTTCAACCTGCTCTGATTATTTAGATCAAACCACTCTTCAAAAATATACATCTTGGACTCTATAGTGCCTAGTCCATTGGGTTATGGAGTCATCTAATATTAAACATGTACAACCATTCCTTTGTAAACCCTCTTGATGTACTGAGAGAAACTTTGTTTATTTTTCGAAAACTAAAATCCTTCATACTGCAAACCAACTGAAAACTAAAAAAAATGCTCAACTACTAATCTTATTTTAACACACTCCTACTCTAATCAACTATAGTGCTTGTTGATCAAGTGAAATCATGCTTCCAATGAAGCCACACAAGTAAACTCATGTCTGGAAGACTTCTTTTTATGCAACTGATTAGAAGATAAAAATAAAATCATAACAATGACCATAAAAACTCGTTCAGGAGATCACACTCACTGTCAAATACAAGTGGTATGATAAAATCTGAAAGTTTAAGAGAGTCTGAGAGATAAGACTCAAGTAAGGCTTCCATAGGATCTTCAAAACTATGATCACCATCATACATATTTAGAATATTTGATTGCTAATGTATGTCTTCCGCTTTGCTATATCCTTGTGACTTGGATCCGTCACTATGATGTGTTGGTTCATTACAACTGGCAATTTCTAAGAGAAAAGAAGAGATATGTTCTTGATATTCTACATCACTGTCTCCATAATGATCAAATGAAGGATGAGTCTTTAAAAAAGTATCATGAGAGAACTGTTGATTACTCTCCCTAATAATGATATGTTTAAAAGATGTATCAAAACTAAGGATATTTTCATTGGCATTTTGAACAACAGACTCAGAATTCTCATCAACCATAACATAATTACATTGTTGATCATCTCCTTGCTGAAAATTAGAACTAGATGAGATTCCATTGGTCAACAAGCCTTCATAAAATTTAAAATATTCCTCATCATCACTATATTTGTTAAATATTGGAACAACAGGATAAAATCCTAATGGCAGAGATCAAGATTTTTGCAAAGAATTATCAACAATAGGGATTCAAAACAAATCTGAAATAACATCACCTTCTTCCTCATCATCACCGACCTTTCCATCGAAATTTGGAACAAAAGGTACATAAGAAAAATGATAGTCCTTTAGTTGTTCCTCCTGAAAAATTGATGATCTATGAAAATCCAGTTCCTCATGGCTGTTGCAATTTCCCTTTGTCTGCAAATCTTAAAACTGTGGGCTACCCTTACTGATTTCAATTGGAATTTGACTAAAATATAGTTGATCATCTCCATTTGTAGCTAAATAAACCAACTCTTCATATTCATACCAATTAGACTTCATGATGGTAAGAGAACCTTCAACTTCTTCAATATTCATTTCTAGTTCATTGTCATGTGAAATCATATCATCTTGAAGATCATTAGAGATTTGTTGCAGATTGTGAGGGAGAAATTATTCTCTATCTATAAATTCAATCTCATTATGCGATTCATATTCCTCACAACAATTTTCAAATAAAAACTCATCTGAAAAGTAGCTTTTGCAATGCTCATTGAATACTTTGTGAAACTCTTTCAAAGATGAAATACTAGAAGGAGGTAATGAGCAATACCACTTATGTGCATCACCATCCAATTAATGCATGAACATCTTCATGCGAACATCCTTATGTTTTAGATCTAGTGCATCCATGCACTCATGGAACTTGATGAGGTGTTCTGCAAGATTGTCTTCTTTCCTCTCTCTGAAGATAGGCAAAAAATATCCCCATTCTGTCAAATGAGGTACTGGATGTGGGAAACCAGGATATGTAGAAAAATTGAGAGGTGCAAACCTCCGATCCAAAAGAGCAACAAATGTCTTTGACATTTGAATATTGTGGAGTCGTCACTAAATTATTCCTTCACGGAGTCGCTTGATAGAATATTACCACCAATATTATGCCCAAGCTTTGTCTATCATCAAAAGTTGGGACTATGTCGTCTCCCAGGGAATCTTGCTTCAAACTCCTCTCCCCGACAATGATGCCAATTTGTTATCACTCCAAGAGTCACTCAAGGTTGTAGGTTGAGTAAGCTTGGTAACTTAATCAAATGTGTAAATAAGGGTATAAAATTGGATCAGAAATGGATAACTCACTCACTCACTCCAGGCACATATGAATACACTCAGACAAATAAGGATTTCATCTATACTTGTTCAGAAGGTTTATATAAAGATGTAAATGATGAAGAATACTTATTATACCAGCAGAAACATACACACAGAAGCATACATGAATGGTCGGCTATAACATGTAAGAGTACTTGCAATTCTGGTTTATCAATGCCAAGATAAGATGATAGTTATCAATCATTAAATAAACATGGAAAACATGAATAAAATATTCATCCACAGGTACAGAAAATAAATAATATGAAGTTCTGAACATCTACATCAAAATAAGCTTATATTCCAATATGCATTCAAAAGTCTTTTACAAAGGAGTCTCTCCAAGTCCTCCCAATCCAATCCACTTAGCTCCTCAATTTGGTACTCTTTATATAGAGATTAAGTTCTGATATAGATCCAAAATATATGGATCTCATAACCTATTCATCTATCTTTAGTTTGTTGAAGATATCCAACTGAAATCCGAATTTGTGAGGTGGCTGGAAAATACAAGCTGTCAAATTTCTGAAAAATGATGCTCAAATATTCACCTATATATCACGAATCCAAATAGATGTTGGAAAATTGAGAGAGGTTTTTTGATAGGAGATCGTTCTTTTGAAAAACCTCTTTCACGTTCCAACAATACATTTCCATCTCATCAGAATCTATCTCCAAAAAACATGACTAAAACAGGAAAATACAATTTTCAAAATCTAGTCATATCCCTACATTCTAGGATTTGATGCCTAGAATGTTTCCATTCATGAAATGAAGTTCCACCTGCATGATTTGATAGGGGATGATATTATATTCAAATATATGAGTCCACCTTGACCCAAAAATCCTCTTGCCAAGTCGAATTTTGACCAAAATAGAAAAAAATTCAAAAAATTGAAAGTTTGACAGAAGTGTCGCGTTGTGGGTCACACTATGGGTTGTATTGCGTAGAAGGGTTGTGTCGTGGATCACAATGTGAATAAGGGTCATTTCATGGGTTGCATTGCGTAGAAGGGTCACGTCGTGGGTCGCACTGCTCCCAAAATGCAACAAAACCCTCTTTTTTTTACAATTTTTTCTCTTCTATTCTTGTGAGGGATATAAATATTCCATGATAGATGAAATTCCCTATGAATGAATTAGAATTATTATCTCCAAAACTTCATCCAACTTGCCTCTTTCTTCATAGGTTCATCATGGGAAAAACACAAAATTACTGTCCATTTTGTTGAAGGCAAAAAGGTGGACATTTATCAATATCCAAAATCTTAGCACAAAGCCTTGAGTATACCTGAGTTAGTTATCTTTATTGGGAAGGTTGGATGAAGAGGTTTCTTTTAGGAAAATTGACAGGTTCAATCTCTAAGGGTCTGACCTGAACTTTACCTTCCTTGAAATTCTGCACAAAATCTCTTGAGACCTCCAAATGATAGCCCTCTAACTTCTGGAAATACCTCTAGAAACCAATCCTCTTGAAGGAATCCACATGGTTTTAATATATTTCAATGATGCTTGTGTCTAATAGCTCAAATATGAAAATAGAGCCTAACCTATCCTTGAATAGGATCTTTCTTTGGAGCCATTTGCAGCTTGTAGCAAGCTTTCTCTGCACAAGAAACTGTTATAACCAAACTTGTTAATTAAATCCTTCTTTTGCGTGCAAAATGATTTTGGAAAAATGAGTTAATAGATTTAAGCCAAAGCTTGGAGAGAAATTTATCTTTTTGGTGATGTCCTCCAAAATTCAAAACCTTCTCCTTAAATGATGTAAGTGATTTGACATCATTTCATTATGAAACAATTAACTTACAACAATTTGTAGCGTGCTATATAGAGAAAACATGGTTTTCACTACAAACTCGTGTTGAGTTGTCAGTGAAATGGTCAAAAAAAGAATTGCATGCGCTACAAACTCGTGAATTTTGGAATTTTTATGTGGATAATGTCTCATAATGATTAAAAATGACCAATGGGGGATACTTATGACAATTAATGACATTTTTTGGTGTAGGACCCAATCTTAGACTTAGGATGACTAACACTAAGGCATTTTAAAACATGACTGATTTGACTAAGTGACCTTTGAAGACCACTAGTCATCCTTCCAATACAACTGACGTGACCATACTTTGGTGAAAATATTGTCTTGAGATATTCATAATGCTTGATGAGAAAATAAAAACTTTGGCAATTTCAAGACTCAAAAACTTATTAAAGGCTGATTGGAATGGGACATTTCAGGAGCTAACAGTTGGAATATTGAAAGGGGGGGGTGAATCAATATGAACACCTTTGCCACTTTTAACCACAATATATAAGATTCATATTTATCAACATTATATTATCAATGTAACATAACATCACTAAGGGGTACCAACATGTGCCTACATCACCAAGACATGCACCTCATACATGTACAAAGAATATGCATCACACCATGCATCAAAGATGTGCCTCATACATATACCAATGCCTCAACAAGATATCAAAGGAATGACCATCACATCATCAATATATAACCAATATGTACCTCATACCATGTTCCACAAGTACAATTCATGTGCCAATATATCCATAAGCTATGTACCTCAAACATGTTTCATATCACTCATGATATACCTCATCCATATACCAAAAGATATCCCATAAACCATGCACCGTAACATCCTGTAGTGACTTTATTGCATCATCAGACCTTGCTGCAACCTGGAAAAAACATTGCCTTTATTTTACCTCATCCTTACTACCTCATATTTGCCAATAGATAAAGTGTTCACTAGATAGATATTCAATGAACTTATATATGAGAATGAGAGACTCTTGATGTGTATTTATACTCTTCCATGTAACTACTTTTCAACCACTTTACCCTTAAATAATTTCTTGTTGTAACCACTTTACTAGGGTCAATTAAGTTCTTGTTACAATTGGTTTACCCTTTAACTGTTTTATCCTTTTTCCTAATTTTAGGGTAATAACTATTTTACCATTTTTCCTAATTTTAGGGTCATAATTGTTTTACCTTATCTTTTTTCTATTTTTAGGGTCATAATTGTTTTAACCTTTTTCCTAACTTTAGGGTCATAATTGTTTTACCCTTTTTCCTCATTTTAGGGTCATAACTGTTTTACCCTTTTTCCTCATTTTAGGGTCAGAACTGTTTTACCCTTTTTCTTGATTTTAGGTTCAACATGTACTTTCTTGTTACAACCACTTGTACCTTAATTAATGACAATTTGTCACTCTTTAGGGATTCTTAACCCTTCTTTGGGGCTTCCAACTTCATTAGGTCATAACTTCTCAACTATGAGGAACCACATGGCATACCACCGACCATTGGAAATGGCATGACGAGAACTATTCATCCATAATTATGTTACTTGCATTTATTTTTTCCTTCATGTTAAAATTCCTCAAACAAATTCAAGTTCCACAACCACACCTTTGAGGCTTCTTGTGGAAATCATCAATTACACCCATCTCTCGGACTTCTTCTAGGGATGAAATCCATCAACTTACCAACAATATCGACCATACAAATGAAAACCAACTATCCAACGATCAATCAAATTTCCAATGATGTCGTCGACATCTCTAACACTTCTATATTTCTCCAAGGGTTGACATGATCACATCTCTGGGTCTTCCAAACTTCTCCAATGGTTGACATGATCACATCTCTGGGTCTTCCAAACTTCTCCAAGGGTTGACATCAATGACAACCAACTGTCCAACAGTAGATACAAAAAATTGAAAATCATTCTTAGAACAATGAGTAAGCATGTGTTGTATTATGGTTATGGTGATATCTGCATTGTTATGAATATTCGAAGTTGTGAAGTAAAACCTTAAATACATTTGACCATTAAAAACCATACAACTAACCAAATGAAACTAAATAAATTTTTCCTCTTCTAAATCTTTGGTGTGCAGACAAAATGTGAAAAAACTGTCTATTTTTATCCATGTCATAAATTATAATCCTAGATATTTATTTGGAGCATCATAGTGCTTTTTCGATTTGTGTACAACTTTTTTCATTCATTTGATTTTTGATTGTGATGTTATTGATGCTTTAATAATATAATATTTAAATAATATAAACTGAAAATATTGATAATGAGTTTCCATAATTGATAGCTATCCGATTTAAAAAATTAGTTATGTAGAGGCCTACCTCTTTTTAGCCACTATGTTTTATCCCTTCTTTCGTTTAGAGAAGAAAATGTAATACAAACTATTGGACAACTGAGAGGGGGGGGGGTGAATCAATTGTTACCGTGCTTAAACAATTATGCTTCTTTTAAACTATTTGCAGAAACACTGAATGATGATCACAATAATGCAGGGAAATAAACAATGGCACTTTCAACATCATTCACATATATGAGAAACATAGAGACAAATATTTCCCGAGGAAACCCATGCAGGGTAAAAACCTCTTTTTCTTTATATGATAAGCAATAGTTACATTCTTTACATTATCATACATATGAGCACAACCTCATAATGATGCTACAACCTCAGTTTTGCAAGCTGCAACTTGCTGAGAACACCAACTCTCTGTTTTTCTCTAGCACCCGCTAGAAGGAAGCACCAACTCCATGGTTTCTCTAGCACCAACTAGAAGGAAGCACCAACTCCCTAGTTTCTCTAGCACCAACTAGCAGGAAGCACCAACTCCCTGTGTTCAAGCACCCACTTGAACCTTTGAGGACACCAGTCCTCCCTAGCACCTCCCAACCACCCTAAATATAAATCTTTGCTACTGAAACTTATTACAGTGATATGATGTTCAACAATGGCTTACCAGACTCATCACTGCTCTGCTGCATTTCATTGCTCTGTCTGCCTCATTGCCTTTCTGCACAGACCACTTGCGCTGTTTGTTCTTCTACTTTTTATGCTCTGTGCGCCATGTCCATTCACTGCACAGTTCCTCTTCTGTGCAATTCAGCTGTTGCACCCTCCTCCTTCTTCACACATGAATCACCTTCAACAACAACAACCACAACAACTCCAACAACAACAGCCACAACAACTCCAACAACAACAACCACAACAACTCCAACAGCAACAACAACTCCTTCTCTTCTCTGTACCGTGTATATATAGCTTCTGTGCATATTGTGCATGCAATATTCGCCATTCCCCTGCATGCTCATACCGCGCCAATCTCCTCCACATCTCAAGTGATCTGTGTGATCATCATCACGACTCTTCAACTTCTTTGGCAGTTCAACCCCTGTGTCTATCATCACTAGGTGTTATGCCGAGATTCTTTTTTCTCACTGGCAGTTGAGACTCTTCATCTTCTCTGTGAAAGTCGAGCTCACCTTCTCTGTTTTAGTTACAGACTTCAACGTTCATCCATCTGTCAATCCCTTCTAAGAATAGTCTTCCTTCACTAGACGAAGCTTGGAGACTCTTCATCTCCTCTGGCGATCACACAGAGGTCTGTTCGAATTCTCTAGAAGACGTCATCAATGGTTTCTGGTAGTTTCACTGTGCCATGCATCAGTAGCCCTCCGATCTTATTTAAATTCATCTGCACCGTTGGATATGCAGTGAGCAAATCTGGATGGCCAGAATCTGTGCTCCCAGATCTACGGTCGGGATTGGATTCTGGAGCCCCCTGCCATTCTATATTTAAACAGAGGGGGGGGGGGGTCCAGAATTGGGCGCACATCTCTCGAGTGGCCCAGATTAAAGCACCTAGATCAACAACGCTTAAGCGATTCCAGAGCCCCCTTGCCTT
>ML779162.1:1001743-1036337 GCA_009831015.1 Picea engelmannii
GTGAATCAGTTGTTACCGTGCTTAAACAATTATGCTTCTTTTAAACTCTTTGCAGAAACACTGAATGATGATCACAATAATGCAGGGAAATAAACAATGGCACTTTAAGCATCATTCACATATATGAGAAACATAGAGACATATATTTCCCGAGGAAACCCATGTAGGGTAAAAACCTCTTTTTCTTTATATGATAAGCAATAGTTACATTCTTTACATTATCATACATATGAGCACCAACTCATAATGAGGCTACAACCTCAGTTTTGCAAGTTGCAACTTGCTGAGAGCACCAACTCTCTGTTTTTCTCTAGCACCCACTAGAAGTAAGCACCAACTCCCTGGTTTCTCTAGAACCAACTAGAAGGAAGAACCAACTCCCTGGTTTCTCTAGCACCAACTAGAAGGAAGCACCAACTCCCTGTGTTCAAGCATCCACTTGAACCTTTGAGGACACCAATCCTCCCTAGCACCTCCCAACCACCCTGAAATATAAATTTTTTCTACTGAAACTTATTATAGTGATATGATGTTCAACAATGGCTTACTAGACTCATCACTGTTCTGCTGCATTTCATTGCTCTGTCTGCCTCATTGCCTTTCTGCACACATCACTTGCGCTGTCTGTTCTTCTGCTTTTTATGCTCTGTGCGCCATGTCTATTCACTGCACAGTTCCTCTTTTGTGCAATTAAGGTGCTGCACCCTCCTCCTTCTTCACACATGAATCACCTTCAACAACAACAACCACAACAACTCCAACAACAACAACCACAATAACTCCAACAACAACAACCACAACAACTCCAACAACAACAACCACAACAACTCCAACAACAACAACAACCGATTCTCTTCTCTGTACCGTGTATATATAGATTTTGTGAATCTTGTGCATGCAATATTCTCCATTCCCCTGCATGCTCATACCGCGCCTATCTCCTCCACATCTCAAGTTCTCTTTGTGATCATCATCGCAACTCTTCAACTTCTCTGGTAGTTCAACCCCTGTGTCTATCATCACTAGGTGTTATGCTGAGATTCCTTTTTCTCTCTGGCAGTTGAGACTCTTCGTCTTCTCTGTGAAAGTCGAGCTCACCTTCTCTATTTTAGTTACAGACTTCAACGCTCATCCATCTATCAATCCCTTCTAAGAATAGTCTTCCTTCACTGGACGAAGCTTGGAGACTCTTCATATCCTCTGGCGATCACACAGAGGTCGCTTCGAATTCTCTAGCAAACATCATCAATGGTTTCTAGAAGTTTCATTGTGTCATGCATCAGTAGCCCTCCGATCTTGTTTAAATTCATCTGCATTGTTGGATATACAGCGATCAAATCTGGATGGTCAGAATCTGTGCTCCTAGATCTACGATCGGGATTGGATTTCAAAGCCCCCCTGCCATTATATCTTTAAGAAGAGGGGGGGGGGGGTCCTAAATTGGGCGCGCATATCTCGAGAAACCATGATTAAAGAACCTAGATCAACGACGCTCAAGAGATTCTGGACCCCCCTTGCCTTTCNACGATCGGGATTGGATTTCAAAGCCCCCCTGCCATTATATCTTTAAGAAGAGGGGGGGGGGGTCCTAAATTGGGCGCGCATATCTCGAGAAACCATGATTAAAGAACCTAGATCAACGACGCTCAAGAGATTCTGGACCCCCCTTGCCTTTCTGCCTTTAATACGGGGGGGGGTCCAGAATGGTGGGGTATTGATGAAGGACCCCACTCCTGTCGTGTCACCTTTTGTATTATTCTCCACCTTACCATGCGACAAGGCTCGTTCCCTTTATCCCCTCCTCATCCTCCGACATCTGTCCATCTCCCGATTTTTGAAACTCCGAAGTGGTGTACATCTGCTGACGTCACACGTGGATTGACACGTGTTGAATACTTCCACGCCAATCTGATTCATGACTCACATGTGCCTGAAATGTTGAATCAGTCTGACACTTGTCATTACCTAGTTGTGCCACGTGTTCCTAGCTGACGTGGTATGCTGACGTGAGTTGGATCGACGGTCCAGATCACATCTTGATCTGACGACTGCGATTAAATCGCAATATCGCATATCGCGATTTCAAGATTCCTGTGGTTATTATTCTTTGACCTCTTCAACTCTCGA
This sequence comes from Picea engelmannii, assembly GCA_009831015.1. Taxonomy (NCBI): domain Eukaryota; kingdom Viridiplantae; phylum Streptophyta; class Pinopsida; order Pinales; family Pinaceae; genus Picea; species Picea engelmannii. The sequence continues at coordinate 1,003,871 of ML779162.1, forward strand.
TCAGTGAAACTCTGAAATGTACTGAGATCAATGGTCCAGATCAGACCTTGATTCAACGGCTGTGATTAATTCACGATTTCGCATATCGCGAAATCAAGATTTCTATGGATGATATTAATTGACATCTCCAACTCTCGATCCCCGAAACTCCGACATGGACTGGAATCAATAGTCCAGATTCAACCTTAATTTGATGGCTGAGATCAGATCGCGATTTCAGATATCGTGATTTCGAGAGGTTAGGGAACATCATTCCTTTGACTCTCCAGTCAACGAACTGACGATCTATCCCCACGTGTCTTGCCTGAAGATGGATGGTCCTCCTTCTTTCGGGATTTTGTGAGCCCTCTACTCCTTGTACTTTAAAGAACATGCAGGTTCTCCTTGATCCAACGGTGGTCAGACCCTGTGCTCGGATTTAACGCCTGAGATCTATCCTCCTCTTCTGCGCGCTCCTCTTGTCTACATTGAGATCTGGCGGTCATCGGGAATTCAAGATGGGATCCAATGATCACCGACGCTTCTCCTCCAAGCTTACACATCCTTCTTACTTGGAAGAATTTCTAAGTGTTAAAGGCCTTGACCTTTGATCCGCCTGTGATCCTAAGTACGCTATCTCCCTTGAGCTTTAGTCATGAGTTAACCTCATCCCTGGTGCACACCTACGCAGTGCATTTGACTCAGCACTAATTCCTCCTGAGCTTACGTTGTTCCTGTTTGTCCATCGATGCACACTCTGATCCTGCCATCTTCACTGTTGTACTTGCCATCAATGACAAGCATATGCTACCTGTTAAACATTTTCCAACACAAACCACCATCCTTAACTTCTTAGGAATATGAACATTATTGAATTAATTTTTCCATACTCTTGTAGAATATTATGCAATGAATTTACCTTTTCTTTCAGTAGCTTCAACATAGTCTTTTTATAAATTGTAGATTTCTCACCCTGTGAAATTATCTAGAATATGCATCATGTCTCTAACTTGCATTCATTTTCCATGGATGGAAAATAAGTCATACATTTGTGACATTGCAATGTCTATCAATGACCATCGTCTCTCGATGTTGTACTTTTGAAGAAAATGTAGGATCTTTTACTATTCCTGTTTGAATTTTTTATAGATGAAGATTATCGAATGAGTGAATTCTTTTGGATGTCTTTCTATAATGTGATAATCATAACCTCCCAAAGTAGATATCATGCACCCCACTAAAAATCATTTTGCATCATTTTACTCATCAACAAGTATGGATTACTTTTCTCTATGGGCTACTTGTAGTCTAAACCTTTCAACATTCCTTTTGAGAACATTTCTTGAATTCAAAGTCATCAATAGGAAGAAATTTTTAATCCCCGTCATTTAAACCATCATCGAAATTTTCACTATGAGGTTGATTTTTATTATTGTCCACATTATTGATGTTATTATTGAATTGATGAGAAGAAAGACCATCATAATAATATTTTCATTCATCGGCCGTGTTTTTAAAGTCCTCAAAATTAGGAAGTTCTTCCTCATCATTCTCAATCTCAATGCTTACAAAAAAAACAAACTACCCACATCTTCATTAGAGGTATCTCCATAATATTTATCAATAGTAAATATTATAGAGATACCTCTAATGCTTAAAAAATATACCTCTTCATCATCATTATTAGAGGTATCTCCATAATATTTATCAATAGTAAAAGAAGATTTACATGAACAAAATGTTAGTGCTTCAAAAATAAAAAAATATATATGAAATAAACACATGATTTCTCCAACTAAAAAATAGAATGATACTGCAACTATCCACCCTCTCAAAAATAATGTTACGACTTGGAGAAAAAAAATTTACATCTAAAATTTCCCTTCAATATTTTCCTCCAAAAACATCCCCTCTAATATTATTTATATACTACATTTATTATTTTATAATTATTCTATTTTATAGTTTAATATATTTTTAATAAATAATGTTTTACTATTTTTATTCATTAGGTAATTCATTCTTCTATAAGTTTTTTTTTTTTTATCTATTTCATATTATCTAAAAATATCAATTTTAACCATAATATTTCTTATACAAATACATTCGCATAAATTAAAGAGTTAATACAATTCAAGATGGAAAGTAAATCATATTTCTTATATAAATAAATTCCTTCTTTCTTATTCTTGGGGAGCATTAATTAAAGAGTTTAACCAATTCAAAGTTGATTAAGGTGAAATTCAAGATGGAGATTTTACCAAACAAAAGATTAGTAAACTATTAAATCTTCGTCATTTAGAAAAAACACATTTTTTTTAACAAATTAGTAAACTATTAAATCTTCATCATTTTGCAGATTGTTTTTTTTAATAAAGCCTAAATCTAACTTTTAGAAGTTTTTTGTGAACAAATTTCTTTTTTAACCTTGGAGATTTTAATTGTTTTCACGGAAAAACAAGAAAAACATATTTTTTTAAAGTGCATTTTATAAAAAAACAAAACAAAGGTGGGGAATCCAAGATATAAAATGAAAACTCAAAATTAAGAAAAAAACATATTAAAATTAAAAAAAAAATGGAAAGAATCTAAATAATAACTTAAAAACTATGTTTTTATATTTTTAGAATTGAACTATGTTATAGTTTTGAAATGATCCAATGTTTTGAGTGGACATTCCATCCATCATCATGGGAATCGAACGAAATAAATTTTTAGATAAATATAAACGAGTGAGAATTTGTAGAGAATATATAAGACTCAATAAAAATTAGTCGTTATGAGATAATGCTAAATTAATATTAAAATATTCCAAAAATGGAAGACATTTGGCGAATTTATTAAATCAATAATAATATAAATTTAGTAAATTTGACCAAATGCCTCCCATTTTTGGAATATTTTAACATTATTAGTTAACATTATCTCATAATGGATCATTTCTATTGAGATTTATATATTCTTTAAAAAGGATCACTCTTTTCAATATTTCTAAAGATTTATTTGGTTCCAATGATAACAGGTGGAGTGTTGACTTGAAACGTTGGATTATTTCAAAACTATAGTATAATTCAATTTCAAAAACATAAACACATTTATGATTAACTATGGAAAACCACACACGCACGTCAAACATTTATTAAAAAATGTGAAAATAGAAATATTAAAAAAATAATAAAAAAATCTACCCCTCCCCTCCACCTTTCATATAGATGAAGTAGAAGAAAAAAGGAAAAATAGAAAAAACACTAGAAGTTATAATCATAGAGGAAGAGACGAATAAACAATATAGAAGAAAAGAAACCTAGCAATCTAATAAGGCTAGAGAAACTACATTTAGACCTTTAGCAACACAAATTTAGGATGATGTTGATATTTGTTCTAGTGATGTTGCCACCGTGTTGACGGGCGAAATTGACCGCTCGTCAACTGGAGGAGTGAATCAGGTCCGAGGTTGTCTAACTAACCCAAGCCATTTGGATTAATCCACTCCGAAAGGTTTAGCAGATCTGTTGGCTGATCTAAGTCCTAAAGAAAGGGAAAAATATTACTAAAGAAAATACAATAATTTAATAGATAACAATCACTAAAAACTATATATATATCTAATATATATTTACAGTTTAACTAACTAATACTTATAAAAACGACTCTACTTATCATGTGTACAATATATACAAATAATTATATCTAATATATATATATATATAATATGTACAAAATACGAATTTTAATCTAAATCCGTGAAAATCGAATATAAATTGATTTTTTAAATAACAGTAAAACTATTATCTAATCTTTTTGATTTGTTTTCTTATAATGTTTATACTTGAGAAATGGAATATTAAACTATCTAATTGAAAACAGAAATAATAGATAGTAGAAGACGTTTTAACTATAGGAAACTTTTGTATTCATTAAACTAATGAAATCAAACTAACAAACTGACCTGTTACCGCATCCAATATCTTGTTCTTTATGTAGCATCCAATCACCTTATCTGACGAGGTAAACCTACAGCAGATCCTGAAACTGCTTCCAATAATGTGAAGCGAAAATGATGGAGTTTTGAATTATAAAACACATAACAGATGCAGTCACAGTAATCTCATAATTTAACAAGTAGACACAATAAGACAAATCTTCATGTGAGAACTTGTGTATAAACGTTTGATCGAAATCGGAGATAAACCTCTTAATTCAAATTAAATGAATGAGAAGTGTGTGTTAAATCTGGAATATGAAACATGGATAATATATATAAACTTGTATTCTATCAACCTGTAGTAAACCATGACAGCGAAAGAAATCATAATATATTTGCAAATTGAAATAAGTATGACTTGAATAAAAACAAAATACAGAAAAGCTAAAGATGTGATGAATATTATATTTCATTCAAGTCTGTAAATGAAAAATCCATAGTCTTGCCCCAGACAGAGATGAACAAATGTTTACAAAATAACATGCTTATATAGGTTCCAGGAAACAAAACTGTTTCCCGTGGATAATATCAAATCTGTTCCAAAAATGTGGGGGATGCAACCACCCTGATTTCACTGAATAAAAATATCAACAACCTAATCTATTTACTAAAAACACAAAGTTCATATGGCTGGGAGATCTCAACAGTGCCTCAAATCTCCTTGGAAATCATGGGTTCCTGAAAACAAACGAAAATGAGAAGTTTTTAGATGTGTTTTCAACTGTTAAATCAAGCAATTCAAATTTTTCTTAACTGGCTACAGAATCTTACGATTCTGTAGCTAGTTATAATAGAAACTACAATCATATTTTATTCAATAAACAAAACAAGCTAATCTTCATAAGAGAGATAATCAATTCAATCAAATCGTATATCCTAAATTGAGAGTGACAAAATCATGCTAAAATTAAAAAGACAATCATACCTCAAATCACGGTATCAAAACATATCAAGCAATCTTGGAGTTCACGATTGCTATTGTTACCTCTACATTCTTAAAAATGACAGATCTTGTAGTTTTTAGGCGTTTCTCCTTTGCTTGAGTTATGGATTGGAGTCTACTATTCTCGTTTGTCAACAAATCCACTTGGTCTTTTAAAGATTTAAGCCAGGACTGTAGTAAAGGCACATCCGTATAATACCTGTCGATCCAGGATCGACATTCATCGCACTGTGGCTGTAGGGACTGTGCATTGGCACTGATAGCATTAAGGGTTGGAGAATCGTCCACGCGAAAGGTAGGTTTATCATAGATCCGAATGCCCGAGAAATCTGGGTTACCCTTTAGACATGGAGGTAGGTTTTTTACATAGTCATAGGGTGTATCAGGATAGAGCTCGTATGACATGGGATCTTCTTCAGCCAAAAACCTCTCAATTTCTGAATCCGAGTCTTCACTTACTTGAATTGTGTTGTTTGTGTCTACACAGGGTTTGAATTTATTTCGAGCACATCGTGAAATCAAATGACCAGCCCTTTTATTCTTGTAATTAACATCGACGCTGCCCTTTAGCTTCTTCCTTGTGGGTTTTTTAACAGTTTTAGTGCAACTCTTTGGGTGCGAACCTAGTTGATTGTTCGGTTGAGTAACATCAGGGTAGGTCGAGGGTTCATTATTAAGGGAAAGATCACAAGGCAGGAGCGGTGGAGGAAAGGAGATAGGTTTCACAAGGGTTTCTATGATCACTGACTTATCAACCTGTCCCAACTCACTGTTGTTGAAACCATTTTGTAAAATAAATGCATCCCATTAATCATTTTGTAATTGCAACTGATGCACAAGGATAATTTTAATTAAACCATGATGGAATAAACTCAAATCAGACCTCTTCTTCTTAAACCGTTTCCCCATCTTGTACAGACTTCTAAGCAGGAAGTAGGGTATATTCAATGGGAAGCCAATGAAACTCATAAGCAATCACAGATGATACATGAAAAATAACACAAATCTTCCTTCACACATAGTGAATTGTTTCACAATAGAAAGTAGATCATGCCACCTAGGTTTTAAGGATGATACTGACATACCTCGATCATAACTAGTAATTTTCCGTGAGGTGAACATCAAAGTCCAGGGGACCTCTTCAACTTTTGCGTTTCTTGAACCATTTTTTCCCGACAGTTGGTAAAACTGTGGCTTGGCTTAAAAACTCTTTAGTTACCTCTAGCTGAGCGTCACCTATATTTTCTCTGCAACCATCTAAGGTCAATGCGAACTCTTGGGCAACTCTCAGATTGAAACCCTTAAACGTTTCGATGAACGAATGCCAATCGTTCCTCTCTAAATCGTCCCTGGCGTTATCATACGATAGCAAGGTTTGGATTCCATTGGGATCGATCCTTACCACTAGAGCCATGGCGAACAATAGGGAATCAACACAGAACTTATAGGTAGGGTTTGATAAAAAGCCACAGAGCCATAGCCCTGAGCCTCAACAAAACAATAATATGACAATTCAAACTGTAGGCAGAGGCGTTAATCACCATGCGTGGGATCAAAATCGTGAAGCCCGAGACCACGCAAAAGAGTAATGGCATGTTGTACTCCCTATGCCACCTTAGCATTGGGTACGTACTAGGATCATAACACTTTAAAACCAAAATATGCGCATTCATAATTTGATCACAAAGGTAAGTGCATCAAATAACAATGGAATAATTCAAAGTTTCATTAATCAAAACTCAATTAATATCAATCGAATATTAATGAATGGATCTCTTTCACTTATGTAACCAAGACACGTTTAGAACCAAGGATTTATAAACAAGGAGAACAATCATGTTCATAGCAAAAATATGACAATTCAATAATAGACCATAGGAACAGTTTTCCTTTAATAAAAAATAGAAACAAAGTGTCAATTCCAGCTGCAAGTTTTCATGCTTACAGTCATGAAAACAAAAATCGAAAGGAAGATATGTAAAAAGCAACAAGTAACAAGTGTTGTTTAGTGACAATGGTCATGACGAGTAATGAAAATTTAGAGACCCTGTGTAGGCAACTTACAAACAATAGTAATTATATCACTGCTGCCAACAATGGCGACATGTCGGGAGAATCAATTATCTCTGCCAAAATAAACGAGTTCAGATTAGGATAATCAGAAAAAAACTTCGAATCGAAAACAACCAAAAAGCCATCTGAACATCGTAAGAAATTATAATGCATTCCATTTTTCAGACAACTATTATTTTAAAGAGACGAAAACTGATGACAATATTAACAAAAGAAAACCATGATGTTAAAGTTAAAATCTTCAATACTGTTGACAGGGCCACTGCTACTAGCAGGTGTCCATAGCCTCAACAGGGATGTCAATTAACCCACTCTGATATCTGTATCCTGCCAAGAAGTCCCAGATCAGAATGAAGGACATTTAAGGTAAAAAATAATCCATATCTAAGAATTTTCTTTACCTGACATTGCTTCGCTGCCAGCGGGCCTGTTTAGTACCCCGACGAAGTTATCTTTGCGTCATGCATGCATTTATCCGCTGCTATCAGACTTGTTCAGTATCCCGACGGGTTTACATGAACTTCCCATAGCTCTCTGAGGGTTTATTTAGTTTTAGAGATATTTAATAGATCGGGGTGATGCTGAAAATTATAATTTTTTGTAACTCATCTTAGTATGTCACAGACCTTGAAGAAATTTTTTAGTTGTCCTTCATTAATATCTGGAAATAATTCGTAAATAAAACCGACTTTCAAGAGCAGCGAGACATCTCCGAGTTGTTCTCTTAAGGAACAGGGACATCGTAAAAAGAATTTTTATGGATGATCGTGAATACCTTCAGTTGCAGATTGAAATCAAGAAACGATTTTCAAACAACAAGTTATCTTCAACATGGTTGCAAACTCAAAAAAATAACACAATTGATGTTTAAACAACTTTCAACAGTCGTTTTGGAGGGGAAATTTTTTCTGTTCTCTTCGTCTGAGCTAGTCTGTGATGCAGACATGTGTTTCAAAAAGAAAGACTGATAAGCATAAAGGAAAAATCAAAACAAACCAGCAAAGAAAAACAAACAACAAACAAAATAGAAAATATTTACACAGTGTACATGGGAGCATCATTAGGCAAAGTACCTTTTTAGAGCTTGGCCATTCATCGGAAAGGTGTCTGGCTGCCCCTCTAAATTCTTTAATCGGAAGGAACTGGGACCCAATTTCTTAGCAATTAAAAATGGTCCCAACCACAAGTTCTGAAACTTAGTATGCTCTCCTTTTCCCTCACGAGGTTTGTCCCATTTTAAGACAAGGTCACCTACCTCAAAATTTATGTCAGAGGCAAAATTGGAATCAAACTATTTTTTAACAATGAGTTGATGTTGATCCAATTTCTGTTTTGCTTGAGCCATCACTTCCTCTAATTTTAACAAATCATTAATTCGACTCTCCAAAGGGGGACAATCTTCTTCCTGTACTTTCTGTGATAACTGCAAAGATGGAAGAAGGACATGTGGTGGAAGAATTGCCTCCCTATTGTAAACGATAAAGAAATGTGAGTTACACACAACAATTTTAGGAGTTATTCTATCAGCCTAGATTGCGTTTAACAATGCGTTATGCCATTTTTTATGGTTTTCGGAGACCGTTCTCTTGATAATTTTGATCAGATTTTTGTTGGTAGATTCTGCCAAACCGTTGCCTTGGGGGTAATAGCTGGCAGAGTACTTTAATTTAATTTCTTTTTCTAGAACAAAATCACTCATTTCAAAAGACAAAAAATAAGAAGCATTATCAAATACCAGGCATTCAAGGATACCGAAACGAGTAATAATATTTGAATTCAAGAAAGATATTACCTGGCTGGTATTTACAGCTTTTAATAGGGCAGCCTCAGACCACCTGGTGAAGTAATCTGTGGCTGTTATGATATATTTATGCTTCTGCGAGGATGGCATATTGATTGGGCCTATAATATCTAGACCCCACTGCTGAAAAGGGGAGTCTACCGAAACTGGTTGTAAAGGGAAAGCTGGTTTCTGTATTCGTCTAGATGCTTTTTGACAAATCACACATTTGTGACATAAAGCATGAGCGTCTTTAAATAGGGTAGGCCAGTAATAACCTACTCTTAATACTTTATGGGCAGTGGTGTCTCCACCAAAATTCCCACCAGCTTCTCCTGCATGCAATTCCAATAAGACTTTTTCTGCTTCATCTTTCTCAAGACAACACATTAGTACTCCATCAAAATTTTGACGAAACAAAATACCATTAATCAGCTGAAAATAAACAGATTTTAATCTTAGTTCTCTCCTTTTTGTGGGATCAAGGTGGCAGGGAGCTGAGCCGTGTACAAGACAAAATTTTATGTCATCGTACCAGGGATTAACAGGGTTTTGCGCACAAAAGATTTGATTTTGATAGTGTTGTTCTGGATTTAATATATCATTTTCCTCTAGCTGTCCTATAGATGAATCAACGACCAATTTGCATAAACCTTGGCCTCTTAAAATTTGTGCTGGGGTGATTTATATATCATATTCTTGTAAGGATGTGACTCAGTTTTCCCTTTTTTCGCCTAGTTCTTTCTGCACTATAAATTTCTGATGGCTGGGTAAGATCGAAAGTGCTTTACTACTTTGAAAATAGTATAGGCTTGCTGATCTACTGCTGGGTAATCAAGTTTTTCCCCCTTGAAGGATGATCTCATAAAGGCGATTGGGACCTCATTGTTTTCAGCGTTCTTTTGAGTTAGGACGACAGCGTAGGAGCGGTCAGAGGAAAACGTGCAGAGGGTGAAGTCTTGTGAAAAGTCGGGGCTCATTAGAGAAGGAGCGTCTATTATGGTCTTTTTTATTGAATCAAAATCTTGGCTTTCTAAAGGTCCCCAATGATACTGTACATCCTTTTTTATTAGGTTTTGTTATGGTCTCACCATTTCTGAAAAGCCGGGGACGAATCTCCTAACGAAGTTTATCTGACCTGAGAAAGATTGCATGGAATTTTTTGATGAGGGAGGGGGCAGTTTTGAAATGAATTAAGTTCTTTCAGGGTCAATAATCATCCCTTTGCTCGATAAAATGAATCCGAGGAGCTTACCTTCCTCTACTACGAAGATAGATTTTTTAGGATTCAAAGAAATGCCGTACTTACTGTTGGCAAATGTTTAACAGGTAGTGTATGCTTGTCATTGATGGCAAGTACAATAGTGAAGAGGGCTTGAGTACATCAACGATGATCAGCGGTGCATGTTTTACAGGCAACGTATGCTTGTCATTGATGGCAAGTACAACAGTGAAGATGGCATGAGTATAGGAAGAATGTAATAGACAGGCATCAGAAGTATTTTAGGAAAACGATGCAGAGAAAGCTCAATAAGTTTAGAAGAGATAGTGCAGAGGATTGTTGGAAGGTTATCAGGCAAAGTAAGCTTGTCATTGATGGCAAGATTGGAGTGTGCTTCGATGGAAAAACAGGAACAACGTAAGCTCAGGAGGAATTAGCGCATATTTGAATGCAGTGCGTAGGTGTGCACCAGGGATGAGGTTAACTCATGGATAAAGCTCACGGGAGATAGCGTACTTAGGATCACAGGCGGATCAAAGGTCGAGGCCTTTGACACTTAGAAATTCATCCAATTAAGAAGGATGTGTAAATCTTGGAGGAGAAGCGTCGGTGATCGTTGGATCCCATCCCGAATTCCCAATGACCGTTAGATCTCAATGAAGAAAAGAGGAGCACGTAGATATGGAGGATAGATCTCGGGCGTTAGATCCAAGCGCAAGGTCCAACCACAGTTGGATCGAGGAGAACCTGCACGTTCTTTAAAGTGCAAGGAGTAGAGGGCTCACAAAATCCCGAAAGAAGGAGGACCGTCCATCTTCAGGCAGGATACATGGGGATAGATCGTTAGTTCGCTGACTAGAGAGTCAAAGGAACAATGTTCCCTAACCTCTCGAAATCGCGATATCTGAAATCACGATTTAATCTCAGCCATCAGATTAAGGTTGAAACTGGACTGTTGATTCCAATCCATGTTGGAGTTTCGGGGATCGATGACGCAGGTACGCTCGCAAGCATGTCCGCTCACATGATCTTTCTTTCCCTGTGGCCCGAAGAACTCTTAATTAGCTCTTGTATTCCCTATTGGGATACCTGCACCCACAAAATTCTCTCTCGAGATCTCCCTTTTTTACTTATCGGGAGATCGGACTTCGCGAAATCGCGAGGTGAATGGTCGAGCGTTGTTTCCACGAATCCCCGATACCTGATATAAGTCAACGCTAACCCTTCCCTTCTCCTGTCGGGACTTCTCCTATCACGGTTTCGACACTCGCGATGTCGAGCAACTTGGTTCTCCGACTCCCGAGTCCCGATACGCCGAACCTCCAATGCGCTCGTGAGTTGACCTTTCAACAGTCCCTTTACTCCATCGACATTTTGAAGTTCGCAAGATCGCGAATCCTAATGCCTATATTTCGAGCCTTCTCCTTCCCTGAATTTCTGAAAGGATGTGTCACCTGTCCACCTACCGATGCCTGTGGCCCCACACTATTCCTTTGGCCTGTCGGGATATCGCGTTTCGCGATTCCAAATTGCAAGAGTATCCTGTCCTCAAGACCTCCGATACGCCGAACCCTGACTTCGTCAGGTCTTCCAACACGCATCCCAACTGACGGACGGTTCAGATTGAACCTTGAAATTCACCAAATGAAAAGTATAACCAATCACTTATATGAGCCCTGACGACCGAATCCCCGGTTGAGTGATCACACGACACATGTCCTTCTTGAGATCTCGAGGTTTCCACTCTGCTCATGAGGATTTAAACCCTGCACAACTCCTGTCAAATGGATGGTTGACGGGTAACTGTTTGATGATCTAACGACTCACGATCCCTAGAGTTTGATATCCGAACGCAGCCATAACCCCTCTCGCTTCTTTACCAGATCGGACGGCTGGCGAGATTTCACAATCCTCTCCATAAGATCTTGACCGTCTGTCTTTTCCCCCTCGATACGTTCACGAAGTGAACCAAGGAATCCTCCCTGTACTTATCTTCTTGCACTACAAAATTCTAATGTCCCTCAATGTTCTCAAAGGCCTTACTCCTCCAGAGCCTCTCACAACTTCGAGCCTTAAAGAGGATCCTTTGCACGCACTCCTTGTGGAGACCTTCAGATACTTTCAAATATCTGAGAACCCTTCGACTCTGCGCATGCCTGCAACAACAGTCTCTCACACCTTACTCAGGTTCGCAACCCTGAGACTTTTCTTCTCCTGCGCACTCCTTGCATGACTCCTATGCCCAACTGCACTTCTGCAGAGATGAGAACAAATGCTATCTATATGAACCCTCTATCAATGCACTCCTTGCGGACACTTCGACTGCACTCCTTACAGGAATTCTTGTTCAGATAGAGAAACAATTGAAACTCATCCAGTCTTCCTTTCAGAATTCACTTAGAACATGAAAGCATATACACAACATATCAAAGAAAATGTATAACAGGAAGAAAACATTCATGAGCATACCATCAATACACAGAGAACAACACAAACCATGAATTTGAATCAAAGCTTTCTATTAATCCAAATGTCTGTACATGGATGTTCTTACACAGTTCTCTGCTTCTCTCCTGTGTTCTTTATACACAAATGCTCATAATAATGTTACAATGCATAATGAGGGTGTCTATATCCCGTTTCCCTCTTGCGCTCTCAAACAGTCTAATCTAGAATTTAATTTCTATCTACCTGCATTAGCTATCTTAAATTCATCCTACCTACTAAGGATGAGAGCGTATGGCTCAAGGTATGATTACATCACACAAGTGCGCCTCTTCTTAAATGACTTCATTTAAGATGACGCATCAACTTTAAGAAGATTTCAAAATTTGTGCTGGCATGTGTCCAGTTGTCTCTTGCCATCTGCGCTGGCTCGCTTGTCGTGGGAGATGCTCCTGGATCAATCGAGAGTTGGAGATATCAAGTAATATCATCCACAGGAATCCCGATTTCGCGATGTGAAAAATCGTGACTTAATCACAGCCGTTGAATCAAGATCAGATGTGGACCGTTGATTCAAGTCCATGTCGGAGTTTCGAGGATCGAGTGTTGGAGATGTCAAAGAAAATTGACCACAGGAATCCCAATTTCACGATATGCAAAATCGTGACTTAATCGCAGCCATTGAATCAAGATTGAATCTGGACCATTGATCCAAGTCCATTTCGAGGTTTCGAAGATCGAGTGTTGGAGATGTCAAATAAAATTAACCATAGGAATCCCGATTTCGCGATATGCAAAATCATGACTTAATCGTAGCTGTTGAATCAAGATCAGATCTGGTCCGTTGATCCAAATCCATATCAAAATTTCGCAAATCGCGACATGGAGAGGGAAAAGAAACAATGCAACAAGAATTGTGAAATCACAATTTAATTACAACCATTGAATCAAGGTCTGATCTAGACCGTTGATCTCAGTCCATTTCGGAGTTTCGCGGATCGAGTGTTGAATATGTCAAAGAATATTACCCGATATAGCGATATGCGAAATCGCGATGTAATTGCAACCATCAGATCAAGATGTGATATGAACCGTTGATACGACTTCTTTACAGAGGTTCGTGGATCGGGACTTTGAAGTGACAAAAACACTGAACATCAAGAGCGTCGAAATCGTGATGTGTGAAATCCTGACTGAATATGAACCGTCAGATCAAGTGTTGATCAGGACCGTTGATCCCACACCATTTCGGGGTATCGGGGATCGCGACTTGGAGAGTCAAGATATCTCATCTCCAGACTCATGAAATGAGAAATCAAGAAAATCACTTTAATCATAAGTGCTTGGTCATGGCGATGGTCATATAGAGGAAGGAGCTGGCTTAGAGAATCTCTGTATCGAAGCTTCGGAGATCGCGACATGAAGTGTCAAGACACTTCGGCATAGGAATGCCGAAATTCCGAAACCCGATTTAAAGGAAAGATTAATTAAGTTCATCCAACGACGTAGATAAACCTAAAGGAGATTAGAGGGCTACTGATGCATGACACAGTGAAACTGCCAGAAACCATTGATGGCATCTGCTAGAGAATTTGAAGAGACCTCTGTGTGATCGTCAGAGGAGATGAAGAGTCTCCAAGCTTCATCCAAGTGAAGGAAGACTATTCTTAGAAGGGATTAACAGATGGATGAGCGTTGAAGCCTGTAACTGAAACAGAGAAGGTGAGCTCGACTTTCACAGAGAAGACGAAGAGTCTCAATTGCCAGAGAGGCTGAGGAATCTCAGCATAACATCCAGTGATGCTGAACACATGGGAAAACTGCCAGAGAAGCTGAAGAGTTACCATGATGATCAGGCAGAGCACTCGAGAGGTGGAGGATATCGACGCGGTGTGAGTATGCAGAGGTATTGCGCACATTGCATGCACAAGGTGCAAAAAAGATATAAGTACACGGTACAAAGAAGAGATGGGGTTGTTGTTACTGTTCGAGTTGTTGTGGTTGTTGTTGTTGAAAGTGATTCATGTGTGAAGAAGGAGGAGAGTGAAGTAGTTGAATTGAACAAAAGAGGAACTGTGCAGTGAATGGACATGGCGCACAAAGCATAAACAACAAAAGAATAGACAACGCAAGTCATGTGTGCAGGAAGGCAGTGAGGCAGAAAGAGCAACGAAATGCAGCAGAACAGTGATGAGTTTGGTAAGCCATTGTTGAACATTATATCACTGTAATAAGTTTCAGTAGCAAAGATTTATATTATTCAGGGTGGTTGGGAGGTGCTAGGGAGGATTGGTGTCCTCAAAGGTTCAAGTGGGTGCTTGAACACAGGGAGTTTGTGCTTCCTTCTAGTTAGTGCTAGAGAAACCAGGGAGTTGGTGCTTCCTTCTAGTTGGTGCTAGAGAAACCAGGGAGTTGGTGCTATCTTCTAGTGGGTGCTAGAGAAAACAGAGAGTTGGTGCTCTCAGCAAGTAGCAGTTTGCAAAACCGAGGTTGTAGCCTCATTATGAGTTGGTTCTCATATGTATGATAATGTAAAGAATGTAACTATTACTTATCATATAAAGAAAAAGAGGTTTTTACCCTGTATGGGTTTCCTTGGGAAATATCTGTCTCTGTGTTTCTCATATATGTGAATGATGTTGAAAGTTCCATTGTTAATTTCCCTGCATTATTGTGATCATCATTCAGTGTTTCTGCAAAGAGTTTAAAAGAATCATAATTGTTTAAGCACGGTAACAACTGATTCACCCCCCCCTCTCAGTTTTCCAACAATTGGTATCAGAGCCGACCCCTTTTATATAAGGGTAGATCCTAAATATTAAACATGTCAATCCATGAAGGAAATTCAACCAATAAGGCCCATCTGTTCAATGGAACAAACTTTGCCTTCTGGAAAGTTAGATTGAGAACCTACATCATGGCTTTAGGTGCAGATGTCTGGGATGTGGTAGATACTGGTTATGTAAAGCCAATTGTGCTAGCTAATAAGAATGACAAAATAGAATTTATCTTCAACTCTAAGGCCATGAATGCTATCTTGAGTGGGATTGCAGAAGCAGAATTCGTAAAAGTTATGCACCTAGAAACCGCCAAAGAAATCTGGGACAAACTCATTAACAATTATGAGGGTAATGAGAAGGTAAAGGATGCAAAGATTCAAAACTACATAATACAGTTTGAACAGCTGAATATGAAGGAAGATGAAACTGTTGGGAAATACTTTCTAAGAGTAGAATAAATGGTAAATGCAATGAAGACACTTGGTGAAACAATTGGGGAACCTTCTTTAGTTTAGAAAATCTTGAGATCTCTCCCAGATAGGTTCAACCCGAAGGTCTCTGCTATAGAAGAACTTAATGATATAAAAACCTTGCAGTTTGACCAACTTCTCGGAACATTGACTGCATATGAAATGAGAATAGTTAAAGATAAACCCACCTCCAGAGAAGCATCATTGAAAGCAGACAAGAATGAGGATTCTGAGCCCGATGAAATTGAGGCAAAATTTGTGAAGAGACTGAAGAAGGGATCAAGAAAATACAAAGGTAAACTTCCTTTCAAATGTTTTAATTGTGGTAGGATAGGTCATTTTGCAAAGAGGACTATGAAAATAATAGCACAGGGAGTGGCATTAATGAAGAAGAAGCTGTGGTTGACATGGAAGGAGAACTGATCAGTGCATTGGAAGAGATTGACAGACTAAGAATCAAGAACAAAAAGCAAAGACAACTGTTGATATAGTTCGAGAAAGACAGTCAAGAACCTAGTGAAGACCTTGTCCTACTAAAAGTATAATTGGAAGAGGCAAAGAAAATCGAAGAGATTTTGAAATAGCAACTATCAGAAAAGAAAACAAGATGTGAATCATTAGAACAAGAAGTAGTGAAAACAAGGAAAGAAATGGAGAAATTTCAAGCCTTGTATAATCAGAATATGTCAAGTATCAAAGCCTTAGAAGGATTAGCCACCATTCTGAATCAACAAAGGAATCCAAAGCTGCAAACTAGTTTAGGTTATGAAGAGGGATCAAGCAGTGGGAAGCCAAGAAATGAAAAACCCATCAAGTTTGTCAAAATTACAACCAATGACAATAACAAACCTGCAGAAACAAAGGAAGACAATCAGCCGCCCCGGACGAGTAAAGAAAAAGGTGCAAGGATTGAATCTGTAGAACAAGGAAATAATGCACTCCCTGCTCAAAGACATCATCAACATGAAAGAAATCGATTTTCTCAAAGAAGACAACCATTTTCCAGGTACAAAGAATTTTTCTATGGATATTGTTTCTACTGTTCTAACTTTGGTCACAAAGTTGTAAATTGTTCCTTAAGACTTAGACATGAGCAATTAAAATTTCCAAGAAATAAATATCTACCACAACAAAGAATGATACGGCAAAGTAACAAACCATCACAGATTGCAAATTGCCAAATTAAGTCTAGAGACATGCAACTGAGGAGGTCAAGGATTAATAAACAGTCAATGAGTAGACAACGCTACAACAATAAATTTGACCTATTGAACAATGATATTGAATTCTATAACTGTCACAACTTTTGCCACAAAGCTGCAAAGTGCCATCTCAAGAATTACAAAGTAGATCCAAGGATAAAGTTCTTATATAGAAAGACCAACACATGGAAGAGGAAAGATAGTGAAAAATGTGGTCAAGCACTTTCAACTCAAAAACAAAAGGCCTCTGGAAATATAGACAGTGGATGTTTCAAGCACGTGAATGGAGACAAGGATAAGCTATTTTCCATACGTAAAAGCAAAACAGGAAATGTGATCCTTGAAAATGATGAACCAGGCAAAATCAAGGATATAGGGATGATGAGTTTGAGTAATGACAAAGGAGATACCCAATACGTTCTGCTTGTGGATGATTTGAAACATAATTTGCTCAGTACAAGTCAAAAATGTGACAGAGGTAGTGGAGAGGTGTTCACGTCCAAAGAATGTAAGGTAAATGTAAACTCAAGACAAGTGGTGAATAAAGGCATAAGGACAATTAATGATGTTGAAATTGAATCCTCCCCTGCAAGTAAAGAAGAAGATTCAGATACAATAAAAACATGTTCAATTATCATTTTCCCTATGGATGAAGTAGGAGAAGAACCATGTCATAAGATGGAAGAAGAAGTTTTGAAGGTTGAGGAGAAAAACACCCAAAGCAAGTTCTTACACAACTCCATGACCCTGGATAAGATCTTGGATAGTCAGAGATCACCAAATGACAAATTTGGTATTGGATACAACAAGGAAGAAATCAGTACTCCTAAGAAACCTGATACAGGTCCTCTATCTGTGAAAAAGAAAAGCAAGTATGAGAGTGGTTGTAGCATATTGTTCTTGTGATTGAATATGGTCATAAAAGACTTGGATGGTAAGCATCATAAAAGAAAAACAAAAATTGTAGTGATAGAGATCGATGAGAATCAATGGGGAGATCCAAGGGTTGTTTGAAAAGTACGAGCAACAATTACGCAGTATGTCAATAGGACAACAACTCTTCAACAACATCATTTTGTTTTACAAAATGATTTACTTGACATCTTGTAGAGATAACAAGAGGAAATACCTTGTCAGGGAAATCTAACCTTTTAGAAACAAAGGAGGAAATTAGTCAAAAGCAGAGAGATAGCAGTGACAGGGAGAGTCATCCACTCATGAAAAGAAAAGGTTGATGAAGGAGTCCTAGTAAGAGAGGTGAGAAATTTTGAGTTTTCCACAGAGGATATAGCGGAAGCTAAAGATGAATAGGTCCAAGAATCAGAAAGAGAAGACTCTGGCTTAGATACAAATATTCTGCAGGCCTCAAATGAGAGAGTCCATCCTGTCAGGGGGAGTTTGCATTGGTTTAATATTTGATACCTCCTAAAAATACTGCAACAACTCAATGGGAGCATGTTCTCTTTGACATTGATGTCATAGGGGGAGAAAAGAATCTGGGTTCCTTTGTTTCCATCAATGCCAAAGGGGGAGATTGCTGGAAAATGTTTATTAGGTAGTGTATGCTTGTCATTGATGGAAAGTACAACAATGAAGATGGCTTGATTACAACAACGATGATCAACGATGCATGTTTTACAGGCAGCGTATGCTTGTCATTGATGGAAAGTACAATAGTGAAGATGGCATGAGTATAGGAAGAATGTAATAGATGGGCATCAGAAGTATTTTAGGAAGACGTTGCAGAGCAAGCTCAATAAGTTCAGAAGAGATAGTGCAAAGGATTGTTGGTAGGTTATCATGCAAAGTAAGCTTGTCATTGATGACAGGATCAGAGTGTGCTTCGATGGAAAAATACGAACAACGTAAGCTCGAGAGGAATTAGCGCAGAGTCGAATGCAGTCCATTGGTGTGCACCAGGGATGATGTTAACTCATGGCTAAAGCTCACGGGAGATAGCGTACTTAGGATCACAGGCGGATCAAAGGTTGAGGCCTTTGACACTTAGAAATTCTTCCAATTAAGAAGGATGTGTAAATCTTGGAGGAGAAGCGTCGGTGATCGTTGGATCCCATCCCGAATTCCCGATGACTGTCAGATCTCAATGAAGACAAGAGGAGCGCGCAGATATGGAGGATAGATCTCGGGTGTTAGATTCGAGTGTAGGGTCCGACCACCATTGGATCGAGGAGAACCTGGACGTTCTTTAAAGTGCAAGGATTAGAGGGCTCACAAAATCCCGAAAGAAGGAGGACCGTCCATCTTCAGGCAGGACACGTGGGGATAGATCATCAGTTTGTTGACTAGAGAGTCAAAGGAACGATGTTCCCTAACCTCTCGAAATTGCGATATCTAAAATCACGATTTAATCTCAGCCGTCAGATTAAGGTTGAATCTGGACTGTTGATTCCAGTCCATGTCAGAGTTTCGGGGATCGAGAGTTGGAGATATCAAGTAATATCATCCACAAGAATCCCAATTTCGCGATGTGAAAAATCGCGACTTAATCGCATTCGTTGAATCAAGATCAGATCTGGACCGTTGATTCAAGTCCATGTTGGAGTTTCGAGGATCGAGTGTTGGAGATGTCAAAGAAAATTAACCACAGGAATCTCGATTTCGCGATATGCAAAATTGCGACTTAATCACAGCCATTGAATCAAGATTGAATCTGGACCTTTGATCCAAGTCCATTTCGGGGTTTCGAGGATCGAGTGTTGGAGATGTCAAAGAAAATTAACCACAGGAATCCCAATTTCGCGATATGCAAAATCGCGACTTAATCGCAACCATTGAATCAAGATCAGATCTGGACCATTGATCCAACTCCATATCGGAGTTTCACGAATCGTGACATGCAGAGGGAAAATAAACAATGCAACAAGAATTGCAAAATCATGATTTAATCGCAGCCATTGAATCAAGGTCTGATCTGGACCGTTGATCTCAGTCCATTTCGGAGTTTCGTGGATCGAGTGTTGAAGATGTCAAAGAATATTACCCGATATCGTGATATGCAAAATCGCGACGTAATTGCAACCGTCAGATCAAGATGTGATCTGGACTGTTGATACGACTTCTTTACGGAGGTTCATGGATCAGGACTTTGAAGTGACAAAAACACTGAACGTCAAGAGTGTCGAAATCACGATGTGTGAAATCCCGACTGAATCTGAACCGTCAGATAAAGTGTTGATCAGGACCGTTGATCCCACACCATTTCGGGGTATCGGGGATCGTGACTTGGAGAGTCGAGATACCTCATCTCCAGACTCACGAAATGCGAAATCGCGAAAATCACTTTAAGCATAAGCACTTGGTCATGGCGATGGTCATATAGAGGAAGGGTCTAGCTTACAAAATCTCTGTTCGAAGCTTTGGAGATCGCGACATGAAGTGTCAAGACACTTGGGCCTAGGAATGCCGAAATGCCGAAACCCGATTTAAAGGAAAGATTAATTAAGTTCATCCAACGACGCAGATAAACCTGAAGGAGATTGGAGGGCTACTGATGCATGACACAGTCAAACTGCCAGAAACCATTGATGGTGTCTGCTAGAGAATTCGAAGAGACCTCTGTGTGATTGGCAGAGGAGATGAGGAGTCTCCAAACTTCATCCAAGTGAAGGAAGACTATTCTTAGAAGGGATTGACAGATGGATGAGCGTTGAAGCCTATAACTGAAACAGAGAAGGTGAGCTCGATTGTCACAGAGAAGACGAAGAGTCTCAACTGCTAGAGAGGCTGAGGAATCTCAACATAACATCCAGTGATGTTGAACACGTGGGAAAACCGCCAGAGAAGATGAAGAGTTACCATGATGATCAGGAAGAGAACTCGAGAGGTGGAGGATATTGGCGCGGTGTGAGTATACAGAGGTATTGCGCACATTGCATGCACAAGGTGCACAGAAGCTATAAGTACACGGTACAGAGAAGAGATGGGGTTGTTGTTGCTGTTCGAGTTGCTGTGGTTGTTGTTGTTGAAGGTGATTCATGTGTGAAGGAGGAGAGTGCAGCAGCTGAATTGAACAGAAGAGGAACTGTGTAGTGAATGGACATGGCACACAGAGGATAAACAATAGAAGAACAGACAGCGTAAGTCATGTGTGCAGGAAGGCAATGAGGCAGAAAGACCAACGAAATGCAACAAAACAATGATGAGTCTGGTAAGCCATTGTTGAACATTATATCACTGTAATAAGTTTCAGTAGCAAATATTTATATTATTCAGGGTGGTTGGGAGGTGCTAAGGAGGACTGGTGTCCTCAAAGGTTCAAGTGGGTTCTTGAACATAGGGAGTTGGTGCTTCCTTATAGTTGGTTCTAGAGAAACCAGGGAGTTGGTGCTTCCTTCTAGTTGGTGCTAGAGAAACCAGGGAGTTGGTGCCTCCTTCTAGTGGGTGCTAGAAAAAACAGAGAGTTGGTGCTCTCAGCAAGTAGCAGCTTGCAAAATTGAGGTTGTATCCTCATTATGAGTTGGTGCTCATATGTATGATAATGTAAAGAATGTAACTATTACTTATCATATAAAGAAAAAGAGGTTTTTACCCTGTATGGGTTTCCTCAGGAAATATCTGTCTCTGTGTTTCTCATATATGTGAATGATGCTGAAAGTGCCATTGTTTATTTCCATACATTATTGTGATCATCATTCAGTGTTTCTGCAAAGAGTTTAAAAGAAGCATAATTGTTTAAGCACGGTAACAATTGATTCACCCCCCCCCCTCTCAGTTGTCCAACACTTACGACATCGTTGAAGAACAGATCTTAAATGAGCTAGATGATCTTCTTTATTTTTCGAGAAGACAGTGACTTGATCTAGGTAAACTACTACAGATTGATTGATTAAGCCTCCGAAAGTGATGTCCACCACTCTCTAAAAAGTGGCACCGATGTTTATGAATCCAAAGGGCATCTTTCTATAAGCATAGGTGCCCCATGGAGTGCGGAAGGTGGTTTTGAGTTGGTCTGGAGGAGACATAAGGACTTGGTTGTACCCTGAAAAACCATCTAACAAGGATAATATTTCAGAGCCAGATACTTGTTGAAGGATTTGTTCCATGGGAGGGTCAGGGTAGTTGTCTTTATCATACACTCGGTTAAGATTTCAAAAATTGACACATAGTCGGATTTCACCACTCTTCTTTCTGACAGGGACAAGATTAGAGACCCATTGTGTGTGATTAACTGGGAAAATTATCTTAGCATTTAGGAGTTTGTTTAATTCCTTCTTGACCGTTGGTTCGAGCTTTGGGTGCATTTTCTTTAACTTTTGTTGAAAAGGTTGGGTTTGGGGTTTCATGGGAATAACATGTTGTATGATGTTAGGATCAAAGGTTTTTAGGTCGTCATATGTCTAAGCAAAAACATCTTTGAATTCCTTAAAAAACTTAATAAATGCTAACTTTTCTTGCTCAGAACACCCCAACCCTAAATTAATGCACTGTGGATTGTCTTTAGTTTCCAAATTTACTTTTTCATGCGTCAAAGAGGAACTATTCGTTTTACAGTTCACTGATTTTCTAAACTTGTCGTGAAGATCATAAATTTTTTCTAATCTAACTACATATTTTGGGATAGAGTTTACCATGTCTAATGAAGATTCTGGGGATCTCGGATCTGGTATTACCGTAAATTCGCGAATATTTTCATCATGGGTACCTTCGTCGATCACCACATCCTAGAACATTTCTTCCATATGCATAAAAATTATGATCTGTTGATCGTCATCGAAGACTCTCCAATTCATGATGTTGTCTGGGATGGACGGTCTAAACAACAGTTCGACAGAAAATGCATTTGGAGATAAGCCTTCTGTAGGGAAAATTTTTGAAGCGACGTTAGCTAACAAATCAGCTTCCGAATTATTCGATCTAGGAATAGAATTTATGTTAAATGCAAAAAACTTGTTCATCAAATTCCATACCTCAGTTTGATAGATTTTAAGGTGCGGGGATAAATAGTGGATAGAATTTTTTACCTGTCTAACTGAAATCACCAAAGACAGTCAAATTTTTAATGTTCAGATCTATTGCTTTTCTGAGGCCTTGCAGGAGTGCCTCATATTCGGCCGTGTTGTTCGTACATTGGAATTCTAACCGGCAAGTAATTAGAGTCTTGTTACCTGCTGGGTCGATGAGCACGCAACCTGCACCAGCTCCTTCTTTATATTTTGACCCATCAAAGTACAAGGACCATATTTGATTTTTGTCGGTTGCATGTGACCACTGAGAGGAAGCTGTTGGCTACGTATATGTCAAAATTTCAGATTGTTGTTCTGGGTCAGTGATGGTGGAAGTTTCAGCCATGAAATTGGCGAACAAAGTATCCATACCTTGTATTTACGGTGAATTGGCAGAAGGAGTGAATGGTTCATTTGGATCATTTAAATCAGTCATCGTGAATTTCAGATAACGTTCACGATTTACCTTGATTCTGTTGGGCTTTCCATTCTCGGGAAGCCACAAGTGATACTAATCCGTTGCAAAATATCCATGTAATTGTTCCGACCAGTCTCTACTTAAAAAAAAACCATAAACTTCTGGAATATCTACAACAATAATATCAATCACTTGATGAAATTTAGGATTAGACGACAATCTTATAAGCACATTTTTTAATTCGCCTATCACTTTAATACTAGTTCGATCAAGCTGGATAATTTTCAAGCTGGATGGTTGAACTTTGGCATTAATCTTTTGACAGACAGACCAAGGCATTATGTTAGACGACGCACCTGAATCTACCATATAGTTATTTACATTCCTATTGAAAATTTCAAAAGTTAACAAAAATGGAGGGACATTTCTGCGAGTATTAACAGTGGAAGTTTGTTTCTTTTTACTCGCAGCCTCTAAAACTGGTTTATCTACATTTGTTACATTATTTATAGGAAGGTCTCTTTTCTCATGAGGCTGGGATGTGGTTTTGGCGGAGGCCTTCTGAGGAATTTTGGGGTTGTTTTGAACACCTTTGTTGCTATTTGGATTGTTCTCTGCAATATTTTGTAGCATTTTTTGCAAAAGAAAAGGGAATTTTAATAATTCGTAAACCGAGATATTGGCCCTAATATTTTTTAGATCTTCAATTAAATCATAATCTAAATTTGGGTTTACTAAATTCTGTTTAGTCTCAGTCAATTTAGACTGTTTTGGAGGCAAAGTCGTAGTGATTTTAGAAGAAGGCTTATTTGCTGTCTTGCTCCTAGTATTGTAAGGATGCACTGTTTCAAAATTAGCTTGAAAAATGCTATCCGAAAAATGTCCGAAAATGTTCGGAGAGGATTCATCTTCTTCTACCATCTCTTGTTCATCTACTTCTTTAGGAATGTCGGGAGGAATCAAGTTATCATGAGCTTCTAGGATCGTTTGAATAACAAATTGCAGGCTTTCTAGATTTAGGCCTTGAGTATTTGAATTAGATCGGTTGGTGGGAAAAGGCTTCCTAAAAGGGGGTTTGTAGGGCCCTTTGCTCGAAGAAGCTTCTTCAGCCGACCTTTTCAAATCTATAACTTGGTTGGACAATTTTTGAACGACTTTCTGTAAGTTTTCTAAATACGAACTCTCAGGTTGAGCTTTGTTTTGGGAAGGTCTAGGGAGGATTTCGATTTTCTTTTTGGAAGATGAACTAGTCTCTATCTCGTTGCTATTAGTGTCTTTTAAACTGAGAATGTCTTTCTCTATCTAACTGGCCTCTTCGAAGGCTTCTAAAAATGTGGCTTTCTTGGATCTCTTTACCCAAATGGCTATGTTTTGATGTAATTCTTTCGTGTAGTATGTGATAATAAGATTCTCGACAGGCATCGAATCCATAGGGATTCGATTCTTTAGTGTGAGGAACCTTTGATTAAAGTCTTTGATCTTTTCTTTGGGGTTCATTTTTAAACTAGTAATCTCCATGACTAGAACTTTAGGAGACTTGTTGTCTCCGAACTTCTCAAGGAAACAAAACTCAAATTTATCCCATGACATGATGGTGTGGGGTTGTTGGGAAAAGTACCATGTAGAGGCATTTCCTTCAAAGGTGTAGGGAAACAATCTACAGACTATGTCTTCATGCTCAACACTACGGAGTTAAATGGCTAACATAAACTTTTTTATGTGATCTTCGGCTATCTGTTTGGAGTCCGGGTCAAATTTAGGGAGCCATTTCTCTGGGTGTTTGGGTAAAGGATGTTGAGGCCCAGGTATGGCCACTGCATCTTGGTCAAGCCATGGTCTAGCGGGATTGTTCGGATTGGCCATAGGTGTAGGTGGTGTTGAAGGCTAGGATGAGGAACTGCCTTCGTCAGAGGATTCTTCTCCAGAAGAAGAAGGAGATGAAGGAGGTGGTGATGGTGGAATACTAGATCCTCCTGCTGCAACAATGATGATTGGATCTATAGGGTTTAAGGTAAGGTCAGTACCTCCAAGTTATTCTCTGATATCAGAGAAGTCTAATGGTTGATTCAAAGGTCGGTTTGGTTTTCTTATACATGCTAAGGCATTGTGCGTTCTTATGAGGGATTGACGAACAATCATGTATGTCACCACCCGAAGGATTTGGAGTTATCGGTTCAATTGTGATCCGTAGATCGTCGTTTGATGTGGTTGCTGTTTGAGGGACAATGTTGTCATCTGAATGACTTCTAGATACTATAGGTGAGTGGGTAGGTGGGGGAGGAGTCTTACGACCTCCTCGTGCCATTAATAGTTTTCAGGCCCTCCTTCTAGCGCCATTTGTTGATGGGCGAAATTGACCTCTCGCCAACTGGAGGAGTGAATCCGGTCCGAGGTTGTCTAATTAACCCAAGCCGTTTGGATTAATCCACTCCGACAGGTTTAGTGGCTCCATTGGCCGATCTAAGTCCTAAAGAAAGGGAAAATTATAACTAAAGAAAATACAATAATTTAATAAATAACAATCGCTGAAAACTATAAATATATATAATATATATTTATAGTTTAACTAACTAATACTTATAAAAATGACTCTACTTATCATGTGTACAATATATACAAATAATTGTATCTAATATATATATATATAATATGTACAAAATACGAATTTTAATCTAAATCCGTGAAAATCGAATATAAATTGATTTTTTAAATAACAGTAAAACTATTATCTAATCTTTTTGATTTATTTTCTTATAATGTTTATACTCGAGAAATGGAATATTAAACTGTCTAATTGAAAATCGAAATAACAGATAGTAGAAGACGTTTTAACTATAGAAAACTTATGTATTCATTAAACTAATGAAATCAAACTAACAAATTGACCTGTTACCGCATCCAATATCTTGTTGTTTATGTAGAGTCCAATCACCTTATCTGACGAGGTAAACCTACAACAGATCCTGAAACTGATTCCAATAATGTGAAGTGAAAATGATGGAGTTTTGAATTATAAAACACATAACAGATGCAGTCACAATAATGTCATAATTTAACAAGTAGCCACAATAAGACAAATCTTCATGTGAGAACTTGTGTATAAACGTTTGATCGAAATTGGAGATAAACCTCTTAATTCAAATTAAACGAATGATTACTGTGTGTTAAATCTGGAACATGAAACATGGATAATATATATAAACTTTTATTCTATCAACTTGTAGTAAACCATGACAGCGAAATCAATCATAATATATTTGCAAATTGAAATAAGTATGACTTGAATAAAAACACAATATGGAAAAGCTAAAGCTGTGACGAGTATTATATTTCATTCAAGTCTATAAATGAAAAATCCATAGTCTTTCCCCAGGCAGAGATGATCAAATTTTTACAAAATAACATGCTTATATAGGTTCCAGGAAACAAAACTGTTTCTTGTGGATAATATCAAATCTGTTCCAAAAATGTGGGGGATGCAACCACCCTGATTTCACTGAATAAAAATATCAATAGCCTAATCTATTTACTAAAAACACAAAGTTCATATGGCTGGGAGATCTCAACAGTGCCTCAAATCTCCTTGGAAACCATGGGTTCCTGAAAACAAACGAAAATGGGAAGTTTTTAGATGTGTTTTCAATTGTTAAATCAAGCAATTGAAATTTTTCTTAACTGGCTACATAATCTTACAATTCTGTAGCTAGTTATAATAGAAACTACAATCATATTTTATTCAATAAACAAAACAAGCTAATCTTCATAAGAGAGATAATCAATTCAATCAAATCGTATATCCTAAATTGAGAGTAACAAAATCATGCTAAAATTAAAAAGACAATCATACCTCAAATCACGGTATCAAAACATATCAAGCAATCTTGGAGTTCACGATTGCTGTTGTTGCCTCTACATTCTTAAAAATGACAAATCCTGTAGTTTTTAGGCGTTTCTCCTTTGCTTGAGTTATGGATTGGAGTCTACTATTCTCGTTTGTCAACAAATCCACTTGGTCTTTTAAATATTTAAGCCGAGACTATAGTAAAGGCACATCCGTATAATACCTGTCAATCCAGGATCAACATTCATTGCACTGTGGCTGTATGGACTGTGAATTAGCATTGACAACATTAAGGGTTGGAGAATCATCCACGTGAAAGGTAGGTTTATTACAGAGCCGAATTCCTGAGAAATCTGGGTTACCCTTTAGACATGGAGGTAGGTTGTTTACATAGTCATAGTGTGTATCAGGATAGAGCCCGTATGACATGGGATCTTCTTCAGCCAAAAACCTCTCAATTTCTGAATCCAAGTCTTCACTTACTTGAATTGTGTTTTTTGTGTCTGCACAGGGTTGGAATTTATTTTGAGCACATCTTGAAATCAAACGACCAACCCTTTTATTCTTGTAATTAACATCGACGCTGCCCTTTAGCTTCTTCCCTGTGGGTTTTTTAACAGTTTTAGTGCAACTCTTTGGGTGCGAACCTGGTTGATTGTCTAGTTGAGTAACATTGGGGTAGGTTGAGGGTTCATTATTAAGGGAAAGATCACAAGGCAGGAGCGGTGGAGGAGAGGCAGTAGGTTTCACAAGGGTTTCTATGATAACCGTCTTATCAACCTGTCCCAACTCACTATTGTTGAAACCATTTTGTAAAATAAATGCATCCCAACAATCGTTTTGTAATTGCAACTGATGCACAAGGATACTTTTAATTAAACCATGATGGAATAAACTCAAATCAGACCTCTCCTTCTTAAACTGTTTTCCCATCTTGTACAAACTTCTAAGTAGGAATTAGGGTATATTCAATGCGAATCCAATGAAACTCATAAGCAATCGCAGATGATACAGGAAAACTAACCCAAATCTTCCTTCACATGTAGTGAATTGTTTCACAATAGCAAGTAGATCATGCCACTTAGGTTTTAAGGATGAGACTGGCATACCTCGATCACAACTAGTAATTTTCCATGAGGTGAACATCAAAGTCCAGGGGACCTCTTCAACTTTTGCGTTCTTGAACCATTTTTTCCCGACAACTGGTAAACACGTGGCTTGGCTTAAAAACTCTTCAGTTACCTCTAGATGCACGTCACCTATCTTTTCTCTTCAGCTATCGAAGGTCAATGCGAACTCTTGGGCAAATATCAGATTGAAACCCTTAAACTTTTCGATGAACGAATGCCAACCGTTCCTCTCTAAATCGTCCCTGGCATTATCATATGATAGCAAGGTTTGGATGCCATTGGGCTCGATCCTTACCATTGGAGCCATTACGAACAATAGGGAATAAACATAGAACTTACAGGTAGGGTTTGATAAAAATCCACAGAGCCATAGCCCCGAGCCTTAACAAAACAATGCTATGACAGTTCAAACGGTAGGCAGAGGCGTTAATCACCATGCATAGGAGAAAAATCGTGAAGCCTGAGACCATGAAGAAGAGTAATGGCATGTTGTACTCCGTATGCCACCTTGGCATTGGGTACGTAATAGGATCATAACACTTTAAAACCAAAATATGCGCATTCATAATTTGATCACAAAGGTAAGTGCATCAAATAACAATGGAATAATTCAAAGTTTCATGAATCAAAACTCAATTAATATCAATCGAATATTAATGAATGGAGGTATTTCACTTATGTAACCAAGGCACATTTAGAACGAATGAGTTATAAACAAGGAGAACAATCATGTTCATAGAAAAAATATGACAATTCAATAATAGACCATATGAACAATTTTCCTTTAATAAAAAATCGAAACAAAGTGTCAATTCCAGCTGCACGTTTTCATGCTTACAGTCATGAAAACAAAAATCGAAAGGAAGATATGTAAAAAGTGACAAGTGACAAGTGTCGTTTAGTGACAATGGTCATGACGAGTAATGAAAATTTAGAGACCCTTTGTAGGCAGCTTACAAACAATAGTAATTATATCACTACTTCCAACACACCATTGTTCAAAAGAAGAAGAAACAAGAGAAACGAAAAAGAAGCATGCCTAAGGATGTTTCCAATTCTAATGATCATAAACATATTGTTGATTCAAATGAAATTGCATTCACTCATAAGAGGGGGAGATCTAATTATATTGGTGATCTTAATGAAGAAGCCATGGTTAGCTCTAAATATAATAGACAAAATTCTTAGTTGAATAGGGAGACCATAGCATCAAGGGATGTTCTAGATGACGACATCATCAAGTCAACACAATGTATCATTTGAGATTGATTGAGGAGGAACAACTTGGTTGACAATTTTTATAAATTTCAATTGAATATGAACAAGCTTTGCATACTCAAAGAAGGCCAAAAAGATAAATTTCAAATTAAAAAGACACAACACTTGCATAGCCACAACTTGAAAACATTGATGAGGTATAATCCATATGCACATGTTGTTTACTAGCTTGTTCCCATTGAGCCAAGGGAGGTTCCTAGAAGGAATGTATTTGATTAATCACTATTATGAAATTGGGGGAAATAATTTTGTATATGCTAGAAGAAAATGGATGCAAGAGTATCCCAATATCCCTCTTTTTATAACAACCAAATGTGTTATTTATGATGGTTTAACATATGAAAAAACAAAGTTATTAGTGTGGAACCATAACATGGATAGAGAGTATAGGTTTCCCATGACACTCATTCAAATGATCAAATTTATCCATAATGAATTTGAAGAAGTATATAATGGGCATATATTAAATGTTGATGGAGATTTAAAAAATAATATTGTATGCAAATGTTCTTCTCAATTGATGTTGAAATTCCGAAAAACAAAAACGTAAAATGAAATGATGCATTCATAGTCATGGATTCTTATTTTCAATTGACATTTAAAAATTGACAGACATCGGATTTGATTAGTGAGATATTTTTCTTGTGGTAGAATGTTGGTATAAAAACACAAAGGGTTAAAATCTGTGATACCTTTGTAGTAAGCAATGGTACGCCATGCCTTGAATATAATCAAACTAAATACATGGGTATAGCACCTTAGATATGTATTCAAGAAGTGAATGATAAAACACTTATCATGGCCACATTACCATATGTAAGGTTGAGAGAATTATCATTGGAAGACATGGCTAATGAGTTTGGGCATTAAGTTTGTTGATGTATTTTGGATCTATGTTAAGTTCATTTCAATTATTTTGGATATATATATATATATATATACACACTATTTTTTAATTAATGAGGTTTATAAGAAAAGACAAGAGAAAATGGTTAAATTATTGAACGAAGAGAATTGGGATGATGTTAGATGCCACTATCAGAACTCAAGCTCCACAGTAACAATGAGAATTCAAAGTGTATGTTGATTTCCTATATTTATTTATTCATTAGGTTCATTTATTTCTATTTTATTACATTTTTATAAAGAAAAGCTTGCACCTCCTTAGAATATCATGATGGAATGTACTTCAACTACCAACTATAATAGTGGTTGGTAACCCCAAGGGACTCAAATGGATTTGAACTTGTGACTTATGGCCTCCCCATCAATGATATGTTCCCTTGAGAGAATGTTTTAGATTGAGCTAACCCTTGGGACTAAATGTTTGGAAACATTGACTCATCTAACCCTCAAGCACTTAAGTGAGAGTAATATTGTTGAAACCTTTCAATCCTTTGATCACCAAAATACCTTGGAAATTTCACTGGAATAGTTCGTCACAACGTATCTCACAATATTATGAAATCTATTATTATATTGTATTTTACTTATATTCGAAATTTAGTGTTACTAGCTTAATGCATGAAATACCAAATAAATTGAAACTTAAATGAAAAATACAAGATAATAACACAACATCCACAATAATGAACAAAATAGTTATCCTTGAAGGGTCATTCAACCCTTCCTC
This sequence comes from Picea engelmannii, assembly GCA_009831015.1. NCBI lineage: Eukaryota > Viridiplantae > Streptophyta > Pinopsida > Pinales > Pinaceae > Picea > Picea engelmannii. The sequence goes on from ML779162.1 coordinate 1,035,013, forward strand.
CAACATAGTATTCCCATGGAGGGGGGTCATAGTTAAGGGTTGGTAGGCCCTTCCTCAAGGATGGTATTCACGTCACAATGTATCAAGTGAAAGGGTCAGTCAACCCTTCCTTGAGGAGGTATTTGTGTAGAGGGATATCCATTGGAAGTGGCATCCTACCCCTTCCATCATCACCACAATATCATCTAGGGGGTCCTAGAGAAGGATTTGGTTCCTTCCTGCAACATATTATTTTCGTTGAGAGGGTGCATGGATAAATGTATTTTGATCCTTTCTCGGTCACAATTTTCTTTTTTATGGGATCATAGGGAAGGGTCATCTAGGGGATGATGTTATTCCTTATTGAATTCCTATATCCTTGAGCATAGTATTTTCATTCTGGGGGATCACTAGGAAGGGTCAATCAACCCTTCCTCAAGCATAGTATTCTCATTGAGGGAGAGCTAGGGGAAGGATTGATTGACTCTAGGCTCAAGAATTGTATTAAAATAATGGGTGATCGTAGGGAAGGATCAAATAAATATTTCTAAAGAATAGTATTCATGTTGATGGGGGGCTCCAAGAAGTGTAACCCAACCCTTTCTCGATCATAGTATTTTCATCATGGGGGAGCATGGTGAAGGGTCACCTAACCCTTAATCATAGTTATCTCATTTAGGGAGAGCATAGGGAAGGGTCAATTGACCCTTCCTCCTACATAGTATTATTATCATGGAGGATTTCGTGGAAGTTTCATTTGACCTTTTCAAAAGGATAGTATTCATGTTGAGTGTGAGCTTAGGTAAGGGTAATATAACCCTTCCTCAAGCATAGTTTTTTGATTGTTGAGGAGCATGGGGAAGTGTGGATTGAAACTTCCTATGGAATAATATTATCATTAAGAGAGAGATAGGGGAAGGGTGGGACAACCCTTCTTTGATAATGGTATTCATGTCACAAAGGATACCATGGAAGGGTTACCTGACCATTTCTAAAGAACAATAATTGAATTGAGGGAGATCCTGATGAAGATTTAGTTGAACCTTCCTCGATCATAGTGTTTTATTGTGGGGGGGGCAAGGGGAAGGGTTGTGATATACTTACTTAATAATGGTTATCGTGTAAAGGGGGAGGACAATGAAGGTTCAAATGACACTTCCTTGTGCATAGTATTATCATCATTGTTAAGCCCTAATATTGGCCCATTACCCATTAATTGGGGCATATTAGATTAGTAATGTTATTTTATTTATGTCAGCTTTAGGCCATTAGTTGTAATTATACCTCCTAGTCTCCTATATATACCAAGGAGACATTTTCATTTTGAATCATCTTGTACTTGAACA
>ML779162.1:1051732-1066734 GCA_009831015.1 Picea engelmannii
TTTTTGAGTCAATGCTGCCAAATCATTGGTCGTGTCGTCCATATGTTCAAGAGCTGTCCATTTGAAACCTCTATTGAGTCGGCCATCTGCAGTTATCTTTTCATTTTGAGTCGGCCTTCCCTGTGTCCAAATTCCAATTGTCACATACTCTATTTCACTTTCAAACTCTGTTACTCATTTCGTGTCACTGATGGGGGATACATCAAGGCCCTCCTGTGACGAGTCTTGTTCCGTCGACATCAACACATTATCCGGGATTGAGACTTAGAAATTATTCAGTACCTTGGAACTTGCATGCCTCAATGGCAAGTTTCTCTCTTTCGACGGTAGGTTTACATCATTGAACTCTGATCGAAAGATTCCATTAATTGTTGGACATCAACTCATTTATTCACAATTGATGGATTGGGTTTTGATTTTTAATCATGAATTGTAAACATGTTTCATAGGATGGTGAGCCAAGTAATGATAAGATAGGAGGCTTATATGATAATTGGGCCATAGAGCCTAGGATGCCAAGGCCAGGAGCCTATTTTGTATATGTAAATATTCAAATCATTAATATAAAAGCATCACTGTTGTCACACACCCGCTGAGGCATAATAATTTTTTCGCCTTTTCTCGAGGGACGGAATCCCCGAAATCGTACAGGCTTAGCATAAGCTATCTCTTCCCTTTTTCCACCTTCATGCGATCGTTGATCATGATCACAGGCCAAACAACTAGGTGCCTTTTCGCATTTCACGACTCAGCGATATAAGCGGGTCGAGTCTTTTGACTCTGCAAACCCCGAAACGTCGTAACGCTGAAAAAGGCTTCGATCGGAAATTAGCCTCCTGGGCTATGCCTTGGCCTGTATGACTACTTCTCATAAGACCTCCATCCTCTTTCTTTCAGAATTTATGAATACAAGAGCCCGACCTCTTGTCAACGGGACTCCCGAATTCCCGATTTGCGAAATCTCGGTGGACTCTTCCTTCCGGGACTCTCCTAAAATCCTGGATTGCTGCCATGTGTCCTCCACGGATGGATGGTCCAGATTGTTTCGGGACTTCGCTAGGTGTGAAGTCAAAATGATCACCTTCCTATTTTGTTTCCCGATGTCCGAATCCCCGAAATGGGTGATCTCAGGACGCGTGTCCTCCCTTAATCGGATGATCCAAATCTATTTCAGGACTTCCACCATGGATTGTCCCGATCTCTTGTCAATGAGACCTCCAAAATTCCTAAAGTCCGAGATCCCGAGATGGGTGATCTAGTGACACATGGCCTCCCTTATTCAGACGATCTAGATCTATTTCAGGACTTCCACCATGGAGTGTCCCAATCTCTTATCAACGAGACCTCTGAAATTCTCGAAGTCCAAGATCTCGAGATGGGTGATCTCGTGACATGTGGCCTCCATTAATCGGATGGTCCAAATCTATTTCAAGATTTTCATTGTGAATTTTCCCGACCTCTTGTCATCAGGACTTCCAAAATCCTGAAGTTTGAAACCCCAATACCAACTCCTCTTTTGGGACTTTCACCTCTGTTCACGAGGTCTTAACCCTCATGCATCTCATGACAGATCCAACGACTGTCGGGTTTTCTAACTAAGATATGATGGTTCAGATCTATCCTGCACTATGCACTCTCCCGCTGCTCCCTGGACGTGGCAAAACCAACGATCCAGATACTGCCATGGACCTTGGGGATCTACGATCCCGATTTCTTCGCTACTCACGAAGATGATGGAAAAGGGTTAAGGAATTTAATGCCCTCATTTCTTCCTCCAATCTAACAGTCATGAATGACCACAGATCTTCCAACAGGATCTCGTCTTTCAATCGATACTTATCCCTACATTGCCATTTTGGGATTTTAAGAGGATCATTCTTCCTCGTACAGGGTTACTAAGACTTGCGCCTTCAAATCCTTTTCCAGGTTCTTGGTAAGCTTTCCAAGAAGGGTATCTCTGTGGAGAGATCTATTCTGGGTATTCCTGGGGACGAATAAGGGCATAGATTTCCCAAAATCAGACTTGAAGTCCAAATTAATTCAATATGCATATATATATGTACAAATCTATATATAAACATAAGCCATACGTGGTCCTTCCAATAAAATCATGCAACCACCATTTCTGATCAAAACACCACACAGACAGTCTTATACTCAAACCATTCATAAACTGCACAGACTATGAGCGTACATGTCAACATATAAATTTCAAGATGCAAGATGTAAAGCACTTATCAGAAATAACACCAGATGTGATTGCAACTACTGAGAGGGGTGCTCGTTTCCACCCAACCATAGGCTCAACGACTCCCAATGGATTTACCACTAGCCACCATCGAGTTGAGACCACGATGATGTGAGACTGAGTCTCTATTTTCCAATGACCGAGAACGAAGGTTACTCTCCTTCTCCGCTATCACTCACTCTATATTTTTCCAAAGTTCTTCTTCTTCTTTCCCTCACGTCTACTCCTTGATTTCCCACTCTTCCTACCTTTTCTCCTTTCGGCAAGGTTGTGTGTGGTACGATTTTCCTCGCAGCAGTCAGGTCTGAGGACTCTATGGATGGGTGGTTCACCCCCATCCCTCATTACTCATGAGGAGTCATTTACCTACCAACCTAGTGAGTCATTTAATTCGGGGCCAGCGAGATGCTCTTGGTTCTATGGGATAGTGAAGTCCAAATACAGTATTGGTTTCGGTGGAAGTTAACGCCACCTTTCTAGGTTCCTTCCACCACCTTTCTTTATCCATCGTGGTCTCTTTTTCAGCACATCCCCTCTCAACAGTCCTACAATATATATATTCATAATATTATTCACATTCATCGACCTTTTTCACAAGGTCCATTCACATCACACATTCACATTTTTGAGTTTGCCGCAATACTTGGCTAGTATAGTTATTTTTACAGATTGGGGGAAACAGGGTGTTACAATTCCCTCCCCCTGAAAGGAACATCGTCCTCGATGTTCTATCTATCAACTTGACATGCATGTACATGTGTAAAAAAAATCGGATATGCCTGTTTCATGGCATCTTCCATTTCCCATGTAGCCTCATCTAAGACAAAATGTTTCCACTGCACCTTGAACTGTGCAATGGTTTGGTTCCAGAGCGGGGTTTCCTTTCTATCCAGTATGCATTGAGGTTCTGGTAGAAACTCTCCCTTCGGTTCCACCTAGATCACAGACCAATCAATTATATGATTAGAATCATGTACATATTTCTTTAATAATGAAACATGGAAAAAATTATGTGCTTTTACTGTGGGAAGAAGTGCTAGCGTATAGGCTACAGGTCCCACTTTATCTAGGACCTCAAAGGGTCCACAATATTGAGGTGATAACTTGGCACAAGCTCCCATTTTCAGGGGGCTTTCCTGGGCCTAACCCTGAGATATACATTATCTCCCGTTTTGAACTCTCTTGGAGTTCTCTTTTGGTCGGCATAACTTTTCTGTCGGTTCTGAGCGACCTTCAGGTTTTGTTTTATCTGAGTCCCCTATTGTTCCATTTCTTTCAACATGTCGGGTCCAAAAGAAATCCTGTTTACGGGATTACTCCAGCTGACTGGAGTGTTACACGTTCTACCATAGAGGACTTCGAAGGGACTCATCTTTAAGGATGCTTGGTAGTTGTTGTTGTAGGAAAATTCTACCAGTGGCAGGTAGTCTTCCCACTTCTTGGGTTGATGCATTACATGCATTCTTAGCATTTCCTCAAGTATTTGGTTCACTGTTTCTATTTGTATTTTGGTTTGAGGGTGATAGGCGGTGCTAAACAACAATTTGGTTTCTAAGCCAACCATTAGTGATTTCCAAAAGTTAGAAGTAAATTTCGTGTCTCTGTTAGACATGATCTCTTTCGACATACCATGTAGTATGAATATCTCCTGCATGAATACCTGGGCAATATCGATTTCTTTGCAAGTGGATTTGACAGGGATGAAATGAGAAGACTTGCTCAATTTATCCACCACTACCATAATGACATCATTCTGTTTGGTCGATGTTGGTAATCCGATGATGAAATCCATGGAGATGGTTTCTCATTTCCATTCTGGGATTGGTAGAGGTTGTAATAATCCTGCTAGGTGTCGGTGTTCTGCTTTAACCTATTGGCACTCTATGCATTTGGGCAAGTACTCAGCTATGTATTTCTTCATTCCAGGCTAATAGAATTGTCTCCTAGTGGCCGTGATCATCTTCTAGTATCCTGGATGACCAGAATAGGGTCTTTTATGTAGTTCATCCAGTATGAACTTCTTCAAGTCGTCACAATCTGGAATATAAAATCTTCTTCTGTAAGTGAGAAGACCTCCTTCAGTCATCTGGTAGCCTTCATATTTTACTCTGGCGGGTTCTTGCTGTAGGTACATGGTCACGGTCTGGACAAAGGGATATGTTTCTTGTGCATTTCTGATTCTTTCCTTGACATCTGACTCGCAAGTGCTCACCGCTGCCAGGTGAATTGTTTTCATACTTTTGCTAAGGGCATCGACCACCCTATTTTCCTTTCCTTTAATGTGTTTGATTTCGAAATCAAACTCGCTAAGGAGGGCCATCCACCTAGCTTGTCTCTCATTGAGCTTTGGTTGATCAAACAAGTATTGCAATCCACAATGATCTGTCATAAGTACAAATTTTCTTCCCAGGAGGTAATGCCTCCACATTTTCAAGGCATGCACTATGGCAGCCAGCTCTAGATCATGGGTCACATATTTGACTTCATGCTCGTTCAATTTTTGGGAGTCATAGCAGATCACACTTCCTTCCTGCATGAGGAATCCTCTGAGCCCTTCCTTACAGACATCTGTTCACACGAGGAAGTCAAATTCTGGATCGACGATATTCAACACGGGTGCATGGGTTAGTAGATATTTCAGGGTTTGAAATCTTTCTTCACATTTCTGTGTCCACAGGAATATTGTCCCCTTCTTCTGGAGGGCAGTGATTGGACAACCAATATTGGAGAATCCTTTTATAAATCTCCTATAGTATCTTTCTAATCCCATAAAGGATCTCATGTCTGAAACATCCTTTGGGGTAGGCCATTCCATGATAGACTTGATTTTGTCAGGGTCTACCACTACTCCTTCTTCGAAGAGAACATGGCCTAAGTAATGTATTTTCTTCTAGAAGAATTCACGTTTGCTAAATTTGGCATAAAGCTGATGTTCTCTTAGCACTTGCAACACAAGTCTAAGATGCTCTTCATACTCTTTTCTGTTCTTGGAGTAAATTAATATATCGTCAATAAAAACAAGCACAAATTTGTCTAGGAATTTGCCGAGTACATTGTTCATCAAGCACATAAAAGTGGCAGGGGCATTGGTTAGCCCAAATGGCACCACCAAAAACTCATAGTGACCATACCTCATTCGGAAGGTAGTTTTATGGATGTCTTCACCCTTGATTCAGACTTGATGGTATCCCGACCTCAAATCAATCTTTGAGAAAATAGACACACCCCCAATTGATCGAACATGTCATCAATATTGGGCAAGGGGCGCTTGTTCTTTATGATTACCTTATTGAGTTGCCTATAATCTATACACAGTCTAAGGGTAACATCCTTCTTTTTCACGAAAAAGACTGGTGCTCCCCATGGAGACACGCTGGGCCAAATATAGCCCTTATCCATCATTTCTTTTAATTGCAACCTGAGTTCAACTAACTCAGGTGTACTCATCCGGTAGGGTGTCCTAGACACCGGCACCGCTCCTGGTGCAAGTTCTATCAAGAAGTATATGTCCCTTCTTGGAGGTAGACCCAATACCTCTTCCGGAAATACATCTCTGTATTCTCTCAAGATAGGGTGATCATTAGGGCTTGGTTTTTCACCTTTGATTGTTTTCAACAATTGTATTACATAGAGGGAACATCCCTTTCGACAATACTTTCTCATTTGCAGAGATGATATTTGTCTCACCGAGACAGGTTTTCGGATCCCTTGAAGGGTCATCTTTTTCCCTTCTTTACTTACACATTCTAAGGATTTATGGTAACAATCCAATCTGGCTTTATGGGCAACTAGCCAGTCCATACCAATCAATAGATCATACGATCCCAAGGGTAACAAGTTAAGGGTTGTTTGGGTGGGGAATCTACCCAACATCAATTAGCAGGCTGGTATAACCTCTTCTACCCTTCTTTTGGTGCCAGTGGCTAACTGTACCAACCATGGCTTGGTATGTTTTTGTGGCTGTAGTTTACACTTATCAACATCTTTAGGGGATATATAACTCAAATTTGAACCAGGGTCAATTAAAACAAACACTAGATGGTTGGAAATCATACCTTCTATTTCCACTACTGAAACTTGGTGGTCGGCTTGGTTATTATCCAAGGCTGCATAAATTTGTGGCACACTCCTGGCCACATTATTGATGGTGGTAGTTTCCTGGATGTTATAAATCCTCTGACTATTCTATTTTCGATGTGGACAGTCTCTCAATAGATGTTCTTCCCCGCAACCCCAACATTTCAAAGGTTCTCTCTTTGGGTTATCAGTATTCACTGATATGGGTCCACAAGTTTTGTTTCCGCTCAAGGAGGGAAAATTCTGCTGGTGCATACTTCAGACTGGGAATCTCATTCTTGGGTTCTTCTTATAGTTCTTAAATCCTAGGGATTTAATTCCCCTTTTCTGAAATCTTGAACTATTCTTCTGTTTCCATCCTTCACGAGGTTCTGCTCGGTGCCCAAACTGTTCATGACAATAGGTCGCCTTTCGAATAGTGCCTTCTAGAGTCTTTGGCTCAACAAATTCAATTCTGTTCCGATAGTCCATAGGTAGTTCACTGATGAAGCGTTGTACCTTTGCCTTTTCGGCTTTTATATAGGGTACATACCTCAACAAATCGAGGAATTTGTTGACATATTCTTCTATAGTGAGTTGTCCTAGTTTGAGTTCATAAAACTCTTTAGTCTTTTCGTTGAAACATTTTTCCAACAGATACTTCTTCCGGAAGTATTTCTCAAACCATTCCCAAGACAGGTCCTCTTCGCGAACCCCTTTCACATTCTTAAGGTCTTCCCACCAAATGGAAACCTTTTTTGTTCAAGTTGAAGGTGGCCACTCGGGCCTTCATATTTTCTGAAAAGTCATGGACTCCGAAATACTTCTTTAGACCAAGCAACCAAGACTCTACTTCCTCTCCCTTCTTTATTTCATTGTCGAAGGAGGGTGGTTTGGCTTTTCTAAATTCTTTGAATTTACAACCTTTGGAAGAATTTTGCTTCTTCTGTTTCCTTTGGGAATGGGAACTGGTTCTACTGCTAGAAGAGCCCTCTGAATCGCCAGCTTCCTGCTCAGGGGAATCATTCGATGCTTGTCCTTTACCTTTGGGGTGGACCTTTTTCGAGGTGATCCTCTCAGTGTGGCCACTGATATGACCATGTTTTTGAGTTTCAGGTTCATGCTGCATTTTTCTTTGTAGATCGGATAAACTCTGCAGTAAAACTGCATTAATTTCTGTTTGCTTTTCTTGTTCTTTCATCATCCTTTCATTGTCGACCTTACAGCTTTGTAATTCGACCATGAGGCTCCTCATAGTCTCGGCTAGACCTAGAGGGGTCCCTGCTGCTCTCCTTTCGTCAGACTCTTCATCTCTATTGTGGGAGCCTTCCCCCACTTCATGGTGAGTCACCATACTTATGCATTGATAATTTCCCACGGTTGATCTTCTGCTTGTGTGCAAAAGGGAAAAACGTTGGTTGTTAGTTAATATTTATATTTATTTATAAACAGTACATAATTCATATTTTCACATGTACACACACAATAGGGGTTTGTCATTCTTAACTTCGTCTTTTGATTAGGAAAGTTAAGACAGGGGGTTACTCTTTTTAGGGGTGTTCCGAACGAAGCTTCTGCGCAACTCGTTCATGAGCCCAAGCAGGCCAAGTGTTGTGACCATGCTCTGGTACCAATTTGTCACACACCTGCTGAGGCATAATAATTTTTTCACCTTTTCTCGAGGGACAAAATCCCCGAAATCCTACGGGCTTAGCACAAGCTAGCTCTTCCCTTTTTCCACCTTCATGCGATTGTTGATCATGATCACAGGCCAAACAACTAGGCAACTTTTTTGCATTTCATGACTCTGTGATATAAGCGAGTCGAGTCTTTTGACTCTACAAACCCCGAAACACCGTAACACTGAAAAAGGCTTCGATCGGTAATTAGCCGCCTAGGCTATGCCTTGGCCCATATGACCACTTCTCATAAGACCTCTCTCCTCTTTCTTTCAGAATTTATGAATACAATAGGCCGACCTCTTGTCAACGAGACTCTTGAATTCCCGATTTGTGAAATCCCGATGGACTCTTCCTTTCGGGACTCTACTGAAATCCAGGATTGTTGTCACATGTCCTCCATGGATGGACGGTTCACATTGTTTCAGGACTTCACCAGGTGCGAAGTCAAAATGCTCACCTTCCTCTTTTGTTTCCCGATGTCCAAATCCCTGAAATGGGTGATCTCGCGACGCGTGCCCTCCCTTAATCGGACGATCCAGATCTATTTCAGGACTTCCACCATGGAGTGTCCCGATCTCTTGTCAATGAGACCTCCGAAATTCCTGAAGTCCGAGATTCCAAGATGGGTGATCTCATGACACATGGACTCCCTTATTCGGACGGTCTAGATCTATTTCGGGACTTCCACCATGGAGTGTCCCGATCTCTTGTCAATGAGACCTCCGAAATTCCTGAAGTTCAAGATCTCGAGATGGGTGATCTCGCGACATGTGGCCTCCCTTAATCGAACATTCCAGATCTATTTCAGGACTTTCATTGTGAAGTTTCCCGACCTCTCGTCATCAGGAATTCCAAAATGTCGAAGTCCGAAACCCTAATACCAACTCGTCTTTCGGGACTTTTTCCTCTGTTAATGAGGGCTTAACCCTCATGCATCTCCTGACAAATCCAATGGCTGTCAAGTTTTCTAACTAAGATCTGACGGTTCAGATCTGTCCTGCACTTTGCATTCTCCTGCTTCTCCCTGGACGTGGAAAAACCAACAGTCCATATACTCCCACGGACCTTGGGGATCTACGGTCCCGATTTCTTCGCTACTCATGAAGATGAAGGAAAAGGGTTAAGGCATTTAACGCCCTCATTTCTTCCTCCAATCTAACGATCGTGAATGACCGCAGATCTTTTGACAGGATCTCGTCTGTCGATCGATACTTATCCCTATGCTGCCATTTTGGGATTTCAAGAGGATCATTCTTCCTAGTACAGGGTTACTAAGACTTGTGCCTTCAAATCCTTTTCCAAGTTCTTGGTAATCTTTCCAAGAAGGGTATCTCTATGGAGAGATCTATTCCGGGTATTCCTGGGGATGAATAAGGGCATAGATTTCCCAAAAGAAGACTTGAAGTCCAAATTAATTCAATATGCGTATATATATGTACAAATCTATCTATAAACATAAGACATACGTGGTCCTTCCTATAAAAGCATGCAACCACCATTTCTGATCAAAACACCACACAGACAGTCTTATACTCAAACCATTCATAAACTGCATAGACTATGAGCATACATGTCAGCATATAAATTTCAAGATGCAATATGTAAAGCACTTATCAGAAATAACACCAAATGTGATTGCAACTACTGAGAAGGGTGCTTGTTTCCACCCAACTGTAGGCTCAAAGACTCCTAATGGATTTACCACTAGCCACCCCCGAGATGAGACCACGATGCTGCGAGATTGAGTCTCTGTTTTGCAGTGATCAAGAACGAAGGTTACTCTCCTTCTTCTCCGCTATCACTCACTCTGTATTTTTCTAGAGTTCTCCTTCTTCTTTCCCTCGTGTCTACTCTTTGATTGCCCACTCTTCCTGCATTTTCTCCTTTCGGCAAGGTTGCATGTGGCACAATTTTCCTCGCGGTGGTCAGGTCTGAGGACTCTATGGATGGGTGGTTCACCCCCATCCCTCATTACTCATGAGGATCCATTTACCTACTAACCTGGTGAGTCATTTAATTCGGGGCCAACGAGCCGCTCTTGGTTCTCCAGGCTAGTGAAGTCCAAATATGGTATTGGTTTCGGTGGAAGTTAATGCCACCTTTCTAGGTGCCTTCCACCACCTTTCTTCAGCCATCGTGGTCTCTTTTTCATCACATCCCCTCTCAATAGTCCTGCAATATATATATTCATAATATTATTCACATTCAACAACCTTTTTCACAAGGTCCATTCACATCACACATTCACATTTCTGAGTTTCCCACAATACTTGGCCAGTGTAGTTATTTTTATAGATTGGGGGAAACAGAGTGTTACAACTGCATGCAGACTGACCATGATGAAAGAGTATGGGGAGCTATTCTCCACTAGGAAGGGTAAAGGAGGGGGATGAGAGGCTTTAAAAAGGGGCTAATTGTAAAGAGCTTAAATCCCAAAGAATAATATATATTATTACTCTAAATGCTTTGAGGAGGATATGAATTTATCCTATGTTCCTTTGGAGAAGGGGAACGACTTCCAAATGGAGAGGAACACACTTCATGAGTGCCATGTGTCATCTTAGGAAGATGAAAATATATGTGGGTATTTTGACTGTTTTGGGGATTTTTTTTTATATTTTGGCCATTCCTTCCACTCACGCACGCTGTTGAGTCTCAGAATTATCGCATTTTCATCCTCTTTTCCTTTTGCCATTCCTCACATTCTATCACTTCATTTAACCATTCATTATACTCTTTTCATGAATACATTTGGGTTTCACCTTATTATTTTCCACTTTATTCATTTTAGTATTAAAAGATAATTTGTGATTATATATTAGAAAATTGTCATATTTTCATTTATATCTCAAAGTTGGATGAGTTTTGTAATGTGTAGGAATATTTGAAGACTCCAAAAAAAGGATTATTCATTCTTCTCAAATATTTTTCTCCAACCTTTGAAGACTTGAGGATAATTATTCAAGCATATTCAAAGGAGAAAGATCATGGAGATATGGACAAAATTTCTTATCAAAGATATTAGGGATTTGTGAGGATTTGTAGAGATAAATATTATGTGATTATTAGCAAATTGGTTGTACCTACTTGAGAGGAAAGTGGATCTACATTTATTAGTTTCTTATTCTCTTTTCAAAGAAGCTCATGTATAAATAGGGGTTCTCTCTCTCCATTTGAAATTAGTAGGAATTAGTGAAGGAGTAGGAGTTAGTGAAAGAGTGGAGTTAATAAGTGTGTGAATGATTGAGTGAGTTAGTCATTTTATAGAGGTTGGGTTGGAATGATATGTAATAGAGTTTATGATTTAATAAAAACATATTGATTTCTCCAAATTGAGTAAAAGATTCTTTATTATGAGTTAGTGGTGTTGATTTCATGTGAGCTCACTAGTTGCTTTCCATATATTATTTGTCTTTTATGCAATTTCTTTCTTTCCTAATTAGATTCAATTTCACTTGTGTGTTTCCTTTTCAAGCCTCAGATTAATCTAGTTTCACTTTAATCCAGTATATATTGTGCATGTGCCTCGTAAGTTTACGAACTAGTTGCATCCTTTCTTGTCAACTTTAGATTAGGCTATATTAGGCTTTGATCCTACGTTTCCTGTGCCTGCACCTCGAAGCTTATGAGCCCCAGGTTGACAATTAAATAATTGAGTAATTAATTAATTGACAATATTTAACACCAACATTTTGGTGTCGTTTTCAGGGAGGTGCTAAAGGGATTAGAGCATAGGCAGGTTGCTTTTGTATCTCCAAAGCCTTGAATGTTCCTTTCATGCAAATGTGTTTCTTTTCATGCAAGTGTGTTTATTTTCATACAAGTGAGGTGTGATTTTAAGGATGACCTAAGGGAGGAGAGAAGACAATAAGATGTGAGGGAAGAGCCCATGCATACAATTTAGTGGGGTTTCTCCAAAGTTAGGTTTTCCTCTTCCTTTTAGTAGTTAGAATTTGTGTTTTATTAGCATTATCCGTTTTTTTAATATATATGAGAAGAGAAGCTAACTTGTGTGAAAAGATAACTTGGTGACAACAGGGTCCTAGTAGCACGATGGCGCTTCAAATATATAATTGGTTTGATTACATTTTATTATATAGAGTATTTGATTTGAATACTAGTAAGATGATTTTAGAATGAATATAACCTTGGAACAACTCTCTTAGATCCTAGCAAAAGTTGGGATCTCATCTTCTCAAGAAGATGAGATCTTGACATCAATCAAAGAATTAGCCACTCCTCCTGAAGCAAAAGAATAATCGACACTCGAAGAATAATGTATATAAAAAAAGGAACAACTATTCGAACAAGAGATCGAGGAGGACAAACAAGAGAATGTACGTAAGGTGAATCGAAACGGAAATCACGCATACAAAAGACTCATTGAACAATGATTTCAAAAGAGTATCAAGATAGTTCAATGTTTTCTTCCTTATTTCTCTGTATCACATTTACCGCAATTGATTTTGAACACTTTTGTACATTTTAATTTTCAATTTTTGAAATTGCATGTGAATATATTTTTTCTCCTATTACGGAAATGGTTAAATTGGAAATTTCCTTACACGTAATTAATTTATAACTTCCAATTATCATAGAGTAGGTAGGATGTTATTTTCAGTTTTTTTTTTTTTGTGTTAAGTTTTGAATAAGTATGTTCTCCTCCACGCTTCGTGCGATCTCAAGGATCAGAAAGTAGGATGTCTCTAACGTTTTCAGGAAAAATAACATGTAAAATTGCTTTAATTTTTTACTTGGGATCCCCATTTGCTAAAAACTTTCATTTATGTGTTTTTATTTAATGTAAAATAAAAAACATTCAGACTGAAACTGTCAAGCTTGCAATTGATTGAATTGTGCAAGGCCTTTGTTTCTCGATTGAAGTTTCACTACCCACACCAAAACCTGCAAAAAAATAAAACCATTAAATTTACATGAAGTTGTGGATTAGTATGTTACTTCATACACCATAAATCAATAATGGGTTTGTCAATCCCCTCTGTATTTCCTGAACAAACTTCTCCATGTTATTGTAAGGAGATCCTCCTTTACCCACTTCTCTCAGCGACACATCTCTCAACTCACCAACAGTATTTCTCATTCGCTTCCCTTCTTCCCCTTTCATCAATCTCCTTACCATGTCTTCCACATTTTACTAATGAATATATCATTAGTCGGTTGCTCGGCAAGGAAGGGCCGCGATATCATGGGCACACCAACATAGATTCTCTCCAGCATAGAGATCCATCTGCTATGAGTTAGAAATCCTCCCACTGAAGGATGTGAGAGCACTTTCATATGAGTCGCTCACCTCACGAAGAAACTTCTTTCTTTCATCTTCTCCAGAAACTCAGCAGGCAACACGTCAGACTAGCCATCAATAAGATCCAGACGAATTACCCAGAGGAAGGGTTGCTTGCTCGCCTCCAGACCCCACACGATCTTTAAGAGATCCTTGCAAGACATAACACTTATACTCCCCAGCTGGTATTTTGTAGGAAGGCATTGTGCTCACATTTGCTCCAATATTTGTATGTATGAATCAAAGCAGAGGATCAACAAATGCAATCTAAAAGCTCAATGCCATGGCTAGTTATGTGCAACCAGGTTTTGTATTGATTCTTCTCTCTTTTATCACAAATAATTTATTTAGAGCTGTGTTGTTAGGACCTCAGAGTGAAATCGCAATTGCTCTCCCCGGCGAGGGACATATGAGAAGATTATCGGCCTGGAATGAAAAAAATGAGTTTTCCCTTGTCCAGTAAGTTGTTTCAGACCCGATCTAGTATGTGTTTTTGATGGAATTCCATATTGATGTAATTCCATATTGATGGATCTAGTATGATGCTTCGAATATCCCCCTTCTTAGGGATGTACATCCTTCCTCGATATCTTAACAATCCATCTATTTCCAGACTATATCCTTCATACTTTGGATCTAATTGCCTCCCGCTCTGGAGGTTTGAAGTAACCTTTAAATACCAGCTGTCTCATTGGAGTTGTGTCAACACATGTTCCCTCAGATTGACCTTTAAGGTTATCAAGGAGAAGATATGTGGTCTTCTACTCAAGGCATCTGTGACCACATTTTCCTTTCCCTTGATTTATGAAATACCAAAATCGTACTCACTCATAAACTCACTCCATCGCCTTTGCCTGGCATTCAGATCTCTTTGAGTGAAGAGATGTTTTAAACTTTGATGGTCCGTTTTGAGCTCAAACTTTCGCCGCACAAGATAGTGCCTCCAAATTTTCAGATCTAGCATTACAACTGCCAACTCTAAATCATGAGTTGCGTATAACTCTTCGTGTTTCTTCAACTTCCTTGATGCATAAGCTATCACTCCTCCATTCTGCATTAGCACGGCCCCCAACCCTTGCTTCGAGGAATCCGTGCAGACTGTGAAGTCCTTTTCCATATCCGACACTCGTAGAATTGGCGCACTAGTTAGTAACCTCTTAAGCTCAATGAGTGCACTATCACACTCTTTTGTCCATTCATACCTGACCCCCTTACGCTGCAAGGTGGTGATGGGTTTCGCTATTTTGGAGAATCCTTCCACAAATCTTCGATAATAACCTGCTAGCCCCATGAATCTTCTCACCTCATGGGCATTTTTCGACATTGGCCACTCCATAATGGCCTTTACCTTTTCTGGGTCCACGAAGATTCCTTTGCCGAAAATGATATGACCTAAATAGTGGATCTCTTTCTGGAAGAAGGAACACTTTGACAACTTCCCATACGATTTGTTCTCTCTAAGGTAGGACAACACTATTCGCAAGTGTTCCTCATGTTCACCAGGGATGATTTTAAGGATGGAAATTTATTTTAAAATGTAGAAACCTTGGCAAATCTTACTAATCCTTCATATGCCAACTATAAATGTCTGGCGATATTTTTGTAAAAATATTCAAATTTCTAAGGATTTTATATAGTTTTTATAAAATTTTGGCGATTTTTAAGGTAAAATAATTTTATCCTATAGAATTTGGGCGAATCATTTTTAAAATAG
>ML779162.1:1077897-1107085 GCA_009831015.1 Picea engelmannii
ATATATATACTGCACCTCATAAAAACAATATTAACAAATATTTAAATTAGTGGATAAATGCTCAAATCTGTAAGGCCATGAGGCACACATATGAAGATTATCATTTATATGTATATATAGCATCTCAAAAATAATAACAGATATTCTAAATATTCCTTAAAGTTTTGTTTTTATTGTGATATTTGTTTTTACATTTTCAATATGTATTTCATTTATATTTATATTTGTGTTAAATTTTCTGTGTTTAGTTTGCAGGTTAGGTGGAGCTGGATTTGGAGCTGGGAACTTGGCCCTTAAGGCCCCAATGCTTCAAGCTGAAGCTCTGATACCATGTGTAGTAGCCGTAAAAAAAAATACAAAATTTAATTCTAATTTAGCATATAATTCTTTCTTATACTAAATAATTCAATCACCAACATATGAGCATATGATATTCGACAAAAAGTTTAAAATTGTATCCACATCATAAGAATTACTCAACATAATAATTAAATTACCTCTCCCTGATGCTAATTCCCCTGTCGATCTGGTTGTTCATTGCTGAACTGTGTCAAACACTGCCCAAACCTTGTTTCCACCCTGCCAACTAGGACAAATTCCTAGCTCCAAGATATCATATGGATATCCTGGCCCCTGTGCCCAAAACCTCCAGCAAACCAGTGTCCCCTGTATTGATCCTTTGCTCGACTCCCCAACTCAAACTTTCTCCAGCAAATTCCCAAATCCCAGAGAGCCCTCCCCAAAATCCAAGTCGAATGATAATCATCCCCCAAATCCATAAGCCTCCTCCGCTCATATCCCTCCTTCACTGCCCTTTCTCCTCATTTATTTCCTTATCTCTGCATTCATTACTTTACCCACATAGTTAATGCCCCTTATCCAATTATTCATGTTCTGTATCCGTTTATTAATGCCCCTTATCCCCTCCGTATACGTAATCTTTAATTTAAACAATATAATTTATTAACCCTATTAAATTTATTACCCTGTTCATTCAATGTGATAGGTAATTAATTTAATTAATTAATTAATCAAAATTATAACAATTAATTAACTAATAAATATTTAATCAATATTATTATGCCAATCTTTGTTTAGTTAAAACCATGTTAAGCAAATTAATCACCTAATTAATTTTGCTTAATAATCCCTAAGCATATTTTCAACTAGGGTTGTTACAGATGACCATTGTCAGAAACTAGCGCCCAAATTTTATGGTCCTTATACCGTTCTCAAGCATGCTAGACATGTGGCCTATCAATTATATTTTCCTAGTCATTCTAAGCTCCATCTTGTTTTTCATGTTTCTTTCTTAAAGAAGGTGATTGGAACTAAGTGCCAAACTCAAACCAACCTTCCCGAGTTGGATGAAGAAGGCTCCATTTGGATACATACACAAGCAGTCTTGGACTAGCGTGAGCATCGTCTGTGTCAAAGAACCATCAAGGAAGTGTTGGTCTAGTGTAAATATACAAATCCAACAGATGCCACATGGGAACCAACTACCATTCTGTAGGAATTTCCTCATCTCAAGCCTTGAGGACAAGGTTGTTTTTAAGGGGGAGGACATGTTAGGGACCTAACCCCTCACATACGTAGAATAATATATTTCCATGTAATAAAGGTCAATTTTAATAAGGCCTAGCAATAAGGAAGAATAATTCAAATGTAATAATACCTAATAGAAGCTTTCGCTTCTAGAATGAACTTCCTCTAGATTGTTCTTTTGATAGACATATTTAGTATAAATAGGAGTCGAGGGCATGATAAGTTTTGTGTTGGATATTATTGTAACAGAGATCTACTCCGCTGGAGGTTTCCCCCTCGAAGAGGAAAGTGAACATTGCTCTCATTAATCAAAGTGTTTTTTCTAGTGTTATTCTGGTATTATTTTGGTATTATTGTGGTGTTGTTCTAGTTATATCATTGTTTATCTTCCATTTCTAGATAGTTAGTTTTGTTTTGCATACTATTTTATATCTAGATTATTATAGAGGCATGAAGTAACAAGATCTTTTGAAGCTAAAGTTCCGGAGCCCTGAAGATCTCAAGGCTCCGGATAAGATCCTATCTGATATCACCGGGTCACAGCCATTGTCACATGTGTTCAGGGCCTGAAGAAAAGGGGCTAGTGCCCAAAAATTATGTTTGAAACATAGAAGGGATTAGAGAAGGAGCCCGTGAGGTCCTTGATTGAACAAACCAACATCAAAATAAGTAAGGAAAAGGTTGTAAAGCTGAAGAGATGATCTAGCATGGATCCAAGGGCCAATTTAGCTCTGAGTATTAAGAACAGTTGATCATAGATCACCTTCCAGGAAGCGTCATTTTTCAAATAGTCAGAACTTTCTGCTCAAAACTCATAACTGAGCAAGGGAGAAGTCGTTGGAAAGGTCTAGAACAATAGAGGACAACTGTTCACCCATAAATTGTCTATGGACAATAACATTTCTCATAAAATAATAAAAAGTAATTATGATCATTTATAAACCATAATGGTACATGTTTTCATGGTTTTGGTTCAGATGGTTAGACTAACAAGAGTTATGTTGGCTGCACACTTTTGCAGAGTTTTCTGCTGCCAAAACAAAACAAAATCTTCCTGGAGTGCATAGAGATGGAGGATGCACAAGAAGCTTATGGCCAGGAAGCCGAGGTTAGAGGAATGAATGCCATCTGGGAATTGAAGGAACAAATTCCAATGGACATGGAGAAGGAAAGGATGAAGAAGTAAACCCAATGGAGACCATAAAAAAATTGCAGACAGATGTCCAGAGTGTTGGTTGTGGAGCCTGATTATCTTCCCGATTCATAGGTCTTTGTTTTCAGTCATGTTTATACTCCATGAATAATTTACACCCCGGAATAATGTACACTCCTCAATGCGGTGGTGTGTAGAGAGTGGTTACCCCCTCTGCGGGGTATGGGGGCAAGCGGGAGTTCGGGGGTGAAGCCCCCGAAGAAAATTTTTCCTTGTAAATGTATGTTGTAATTTCATAGTAAATTTGGACCATTCATTATAAGCTCGCAGATATGATAGTAAAAGTTATGCTAAGGTTTTTTTTCCTAGAAGGAAACCCTATTTTATGAGGGAAATGTATTGCAGCTATGTATTATTGCGAATATTATATTCTGAGAGAGGAGACTATGAGAGAAAGAAGAGGAATTTACAATGGGTGTATTTTAGGCTGTATCCATTCATTTGCTAGATAATAATAAAGGAAGGACCTTGCAATTTCTCTAGTGGACGCAACCCACATTGGGTGAACCACGTATATTTGTGTCTCTATTGTATTGTGTATTTTTTGTGTTTTATTTCCACATTTGTTTTATTTTTTTTCTCTGTGGTCCTAGATTTCTAACAACTGGTATTAGAGTGAAAGGTAACTCATAGGAAAAGAGGTTTCCTAGTTTGCGTCGGAGCAATGGAGAAAGATGGAAAGTTTAGGGTCATGAAATTTAACGGCCAAAACTACCAGTTATGGAAGATGCAGATGGAATGTTATCTATATCAAAAGGATATATTCCTACCATTGGGTGGAATAGAAAATAAAATGATAACCATGAAGGATGAAGAATGGGAGATTCTTGACATAAATGCTCTAGGAATGATACAGATTAGCCTGGAAACTTCAGCGGCTTTCAATATTTCGAAAGAAAAGACAATGAAGGAGTTGATGGATGCATTGGCTAAACTGTATGAAAAACACGCAACGTCCAATAAGGTATTTCTAATGAAGATAATATTTAATACAAATATGTCATAAGGTGGGTCTATTGCAGATCATTTATATGAATTTAATACGGTTACTAATCAACTAAGTTCTGTAAAAGTGGACTTTGATGATGAGGTAAGGGCTCTTCAAATATTGTGCTCATTGCTAGAAAGATGGAACAACTTGGTCATGGTTGTAAGTAACTCTATATCTGGTTCAAACACTTTAAAATTTGATGATGTTGTTGGTGTTATCCTTAGTGAGGAAATGCGATAGAAAAGCACAGGTGAGGCATCAGGTAATGTGTTGAACATGGAGAACATGAGAAGAAAAAATGATAGAGAAAAGAGATCAGGGAACTGCGGGAATTATAGGAAGGGTAGATCCAAATCCATATTTGGAAATATAGAGTGTTGGAATTGTGGGAAGAAAGAACATATAAAGAAATACTGCAGAGCTCCAAAGAAACAAATAGATGGACAACACAAGAAAAATCATGAAGCAAATGTGAGAGGTGGTGTATTACAAAATGATTTGATTCTTTGTGTAGATAATATTTATGAGTCTTGGGTAGTATATTCAGGGGCTTCATTTCATGCCACACCCCATAGGAAACATTTTTTAGATTATGTTCAAGGTGATTTTGGATAGGTTCATTTGGCGATGATGCACCATGCAAAAATGTTGAAATGGTAAAGCTAAAAATAAAGCAAAGGAATGGAAACCAATGGTTGTTGAAAGAGGTAATACATGTTCCAGATCTAAGGAAAAATCTAATTTCAACAGGGAAGTTGGAAAGTGAAGTTTGTATATCCATATTTACACATAAGCTGTGGAAGGTCACCAAAGGATCATTGGTGATAGAAAAATGAGAGAAGGTAGGTACATTGTATTTATGTACTATAAATATTGACTCTTCTATATCTTTAGCTTCTACAAGAGAGGATACAACATTGTGGCATCATAGGCTTGGACACATGATTGAGAAGGGGATGCAGATATTTAAAAAACTAAATTTGTTGCCATATATTAAACAAATTGATTTGGATTTTTGTGAACATTGTGTTTATGGAAAATAGAAGAGAGTCAGATTTCTCAGAGTCGAAAAAGAAAAGAAGAGTGAAAGGTTAGAGCTTGTGCATACAGATGTATGGGGACCAAATTAGGTATCATCTCTTGGTGGCTCTAGTTATTATGTTATTTTTATTGATGATGCAACTAGAAAAACTTGGGTTTATTGCATTCGACAAAAAAATGATGTTTTTGATACTTTTAAGAAATGGAAAGCTTTCACTGAGAATGAGACATGAAAAAGGTTGAAGTGTCTTATATCAGAAAATGGAGGTGAATATTGCAACAAGGAGTTTTATGATTACTATTCATAACATGGGATTTGTAGAGAGAAGACGATTCCAGGAACACCACAAGAAAATGGTGTGTCATAAAGGATCAACATGACATTCATGGAGCGTGCAAGGAGTATGAGATTATATGCTAGTTTTCCCTTACAATTATGGGTAGATGTTGTAGATATTGATGTTTGCTTAATAAACATAGGACCTTCAATCTATTTGGATGGTGGAATTCCAGAGGAGGCATGGACAGGTAAAAAGCTAAACTATTGTTTTATGAAGACTTTCGGTTGTGAAGCATTTGTCCATATTGATAAAGAAAATAGAACAAAGCTTGAGGAAAAATCCAAGAAGTGTACCTTTATTGGATATGGTGTTAATGATTTTGGTTATTTCTTATGGGATTATGAAAATCACAAAATTGAAGGAATAATTCATACTTGTGATAATTATATGATGAAATTATTATTAATGTAAGCAGACTTATTCTAGAAGTCTAAGTATGATCAAAGATCAGGACAATGAGTGAAGTTAGGGATCGAGATATTCTTGGAGATATTGTGGAGATAGTTGTGGAGATTGTTATGCTATATTGGACAATTTATTATGAGAACCTCAATGCTATATTATGAGGCCTCATGAATGTATTGTGTGTAAGAGATATGTATCATTATTTTGTACATTAATGAATATGTGAGTTTTGTGTATATATTTGCGTTCTTATGATGCTTTTTGTGTTATTATTTATTGCTCTGCTACTCATAATTCCTACATTTGATATCAAATCCTGGAGAAGAGCGTGGAGTTTTTATGTGGGTAAAATTCGTGGAAGAGGTGCGTATGACTAGTTCAACATGGACGACGGTATGTAGAGAAAGAATACTTCTTCGAGATTTTTTCATAGAAATTTATGATCGTAAGGGTGAGCATGCAACCTTCCAAAAGACTACGGACTAGTGAAAGATCTAAGTGGAAGCTTGATGTTGAGTGGTGCAATATGCATGGTGGGTGACCTGAGCATATAATACATGTGAGTGCTTGTGGGTTATGAAGTTTTAAGCTAGTATCAAAGAATGCACTGCCTTCATGTTTCCGTTGGTGTTGGTGCAAGATCAGACTGGATCGTTTTTGGATGTCGGTGGTTACTGTTAGAGAATAATGGAGAATAAAATCTTATTGTTACAAGCAGATTCATGAGCGGTTCAGATCCGTTTATTTCGGAGTCTGTTAAACCTGCTCCTCTGCTGTATATATATGTAATGTTCTTCAATACAATATTGATAATTGATGTGTGCTAATTCTTCCAATTATTAACTTGGTATCAGAGCTGAGGATCATTAATGTCTGGCTGAGCTCTAGAGGCAGATCTGTGAAGCCATTGCTATCTGTCACCGGCTTTGTGAAGAGTATCAGATTGAGAGTCGCCGATAAAGGCATAAATCCATCTGCTGTGCAGGCGTAAGAAGGTTAATTCATTATCCATTTTTGCAAAGGTAGTAGTGCGTGTCAGAGAGATAACAGACAGCTAGTACGTGAAGAGAAGGGAGCCGCCAGAAAGCTGAAATTACGATTTGTTGGGTCGCCAAGATGAAATTACGTTGCTGCTAGGTTGCCAAGCCTGCAATCACCAGGGATCTATAGATTCACATCATATAACCTATAATCTGTCCATGCATTAACATCTAAAAGGAACGCTGCTAGAGGAAGGAAAACTGTTCAAAAATTACTGGAGGAGTCGTGGATCATTGTTGCCGCTGTAGACGAAGGATGCAAGATGTCATGGAATGTTGTTCAGTGTTTCTACCGCTGCGAAGGGAGGATGCAGGCTATAGCCAAGTCAGAGAGATTCGCCAAGATCAACCATTACGAAGTCATATCAGTTTGTGGAATACAAACTATTTCTGTGTGTGTTATTCATGTCTGGATGCTGTCATGAATTCCAATTGCTACTTGTGAAAACCACCATAGATGGTCTGTCCTGTCTTTTTACTTATATATATCTATCAATGTGTGTGTGGTGTGCATAATGTTTTTATATGTTTATGTGTTTATGTAAAATAGGAACTCTTGTATCTTGATATAAGTTGGCAGCCCCGGTTTCAAGAACAACTGTTCTTATTGGAAGTCACCTTGTATAATTGAATGTTGAGGACATTCCGTATCCAAACTTCTCTTCTAGACACTGAAGGATAGCCGAAAGAAAAAATCCGACAGATGGAGGCATGTTCATAGAATGCATCAATAATTGACATCTTTTATCACGGAAGCCCCGATGAGCCGAGTTGTCAAATTGTCCATTGTACAAGTTCATGAATGATGGTCTGAAGCATTTATGCTTTAAATGAGTTGAATGGTAAGCTCGAAGAAGAGGAAGAGAAAGAGCACAGTCCAGAGGCATTAGAGTGGGTGTAGGAGCTGATGAAGACAAGTGAGACAAGTTGTGTTGTAACCATTTGTTATATTATGTAAGCATTAAAGGTGTGTTAGAAAAGAAAATCCATTTCTCCATTAAGGGGGAGTGTTAGAGAATAATGGAGAATAAAATCTTATTGTTACAAGCAGATTCATGAGCGGTTCAGATCCGTTTATTTCGGAGTCTGTTAAACCTGCTCCTCTGCTATATATATATATATATGTAATGTTCTTCAATACAATATTGATAATTGATCTGTGCTAATTCTTCCAATTATTAACTGTTACTGGTGTAAGTTTACGTAGATTGAGGAAACAACCCATGCATGGACCGAGGAAGCATGGCACGAGCTAATTAAATCATGAGATAATCGTTGTTTTGATCTCATATCTTCTAGAAGATGTGGGTTTTCTTATGTGCCTAAAAAAATACCAAAGCATGCAAATGCAACACGTCTAGCAATATCCCATGTTGTCCCATATCTTATTAATGTCAGGAGTTGGCGTTTGATCTTCCACTCTTCTTTAGCTGGAGATTGCAGACCTCGCTATCTCCCTCATCTTTTCTCGTTGCTGATGTGTTTTCTGCGTGGAGTGTGAAGCATATGAGACTCATGTGCATTGACAGTTTCTGTTCAGATCCAACTCAAGTGAAGGAGCTTGCCAGATATCAGAGCTTGGGGATAAAATCGTTGTGAGGAACCACAATGTCTAGAGTCGTCGATGCACTAATATTTTTTACAGGCACCATCAACTGCCATTGTTTCTAGTGTCTAAAGCCACCGCTGCCATCATATAATTCATGTGAAGGGAACCAATCCACCGCATGTGTAATCCATGTGAAGGATTGAACTTGTCTTGGAAACTTGGATGTGTGAAGGTTTCTTTATACTTGTCTTGCCCGCGGACATGTGAAGGAGATCTGTCATTATATTGGTGGTAAAGAATTCATAAGAGGAGATTGTCTCTCAGACGTGCAGGAGCTCTTATATCTGGATGTCAAGCAACTTTATCTCAATCAATCTAGTGAACTCCCGATCTGCCCATACACATGCATGATTGGTGGAATGGGAGATCGATCGTTGTTTGAACCCCACTGCTTCCTCACGGTCATTTTTTATTCCTTATTTATGTTATTATCCTAACAATGATATTATCCATCAAGTGACGAACGAAGTAAATTTAGATCCACAGAGTGTCCTATTCAATGGATCTGAAATTTGGGGAAGAATGTACATCACGGAGAATCATTGTTGAGTTTATGCAGACATATGTAGGAGGAATATCTTTCCCATACATTTGTAGCAAGTGGAACTTGGATCATTGTGTGATCCTAGTGGGATATGGTGCCACAACCTTTGCTATGGGGAACCGATGAAATTGGGAACCACATGCCTTGTTGTTGCGCTCGACTGCGTAGAAGAGCTACCGAGAGGTGTGCAACCATATATTTGTGATAAGTTGTTATTGTGGATGTGGAGCGTTGAATTAAAAAGTAAAAGCATTAGTGAGCTACAAAACCGAGAGAGGAGTGAAAAGAGTTTAGTTTTCTTTTAACATGTGAGAGAGTGATATTTTAAAAAGTTATTTTTCTTTAAAGGGGGGTGAAAGTTCATGTTGAATTTTTTTTTTACCTTATTTTGATGTCACATTAGAGATACCACATGTAAGAGTGTGCACACTATCAATATTTTTCAAGAGATGTCTTCGAGAAATAGTTGATATAAAGAGTTTTTTTGTCAAAGCTAAGTCAAGTCAAGTCAAGTCATTATATGAGAGTCGTTAAGTTCAAGAGTTGAAGTCTTGTTTATGTTATGAAATCTTGGAAAATTGATAGTGTTTATGTTATGAAATCTTGGAAAATTGATAGTGTCGAATCAAATCAAATATTGAGAATGAAATGGAAGTGTGATTAGAAGATTTTGGGTGTAATGAGTCAAAATTTTAAGTGATGTTGAGAGTCTAGAGTCAAAGTAAAGTGAAGGTTGATGTTAAAGTTAAGGAGTCAAAGTCACAGCACATCATGAAGTTAAAAGGTGAAACTGTCATTGAAGTCTTGCAAAAGTTTCTATTTGAGAATAAATTTTCAAGTGTTTCTATAGTGGAACTTTTTGGGTGCATGTTCGGTGGTACCCAACACCCAAATATTATTGTTGTTGTTTGAAAGAAGGGTTCATGATCAGTGGTACCCAACACCCTGATTATTGTGTTTATTATTCAACAAGCGAGCGTGATTCCACAATTCATAATGGGAAAACGAGGAAAAAGACTTCAAACAACTAATCAAGAAATTGAATTATTACAACAAGACCTTGAACATTCTTTGCAAGAAATAGATAGATTACAAAAAAAAAATCAATCAATAATTGGAAAAGTTGCAGAATTCAAGATACGAGACAATGAACTCTATCATGAATTTGTTTTCTCTGCTACAAAACACATTGACACACTAGAATAAAATTTGACATCATTAAATAAATTTATGGATAATATTTTTAAAATTGAAGATCAAAATGACAAATTGATAGAATTACTACAACAAGGACTATTGGAAAAGGAGAATGTATTGTCAGCGCTCACAAATGAATTCAAACAACTGCAACAAGGAAAAGTAAAGTGTGATGCAATGTGTGATGCTAGTGACTTGATTAAGAAGATTGATAGTTCGGGTGATTCTTGTTTTTTGGTTGATGATAATAATGTTGATGTACATATATCTCTCTCTTGTTCGGAGGCTACAAATGATGTTCCAAATAATGACTCTCAAAATGATGATGATCATGATGATAGTGATGATGTTGAAATAGGTTTTTTTGAAAAACATACAAAAGGAATAGGTTCAAAACTTTTGAATAAAATGGGTTATGATGGTAAAGGTTTAGGAAAGAGTTATCAAGATATCCAGAAGCCCATACAAGTATATGTAAGACCAATAAATGAAGGCCTTGGTTATGAAAGAAACACAAGCAATGGAGACATAAAATTTGTGAAAGAAAAATCATTGACAACAAATGAATCATCTACAAGTAACAACATAAGAAATAAACTTGGTGCACAACCACAACATCCAACCAAGTAAAAAAACATGAGCATAAGAATAAAGAATGTTGCAGTCAATGTGGAAGAACTAGACATGCCAAAGAAAAATGTTGGAATTTATATCCATGCAGTATTTGTGGTCTTAAAAATCATGATCATCAAAAGTGTTGGAACAAAGAAATTTCAAAGCCTCATATATGAATACATTGTGGATGGATGGATGTACCTAAATGGGAAATTTTTATGTTTATGTTGAAAGGATTTTACAGGTTGAAGTGTTCAAATGTACGAAAATATCTCCCATATAAAGTTCATGAGTTAGTTGGTCCCCCAAAGGTCAGTTGTTATTAAAGTCAGTTGTACATGTTTAAGAAGGAGATGTCAGTTTATTGAGTCATTGATCTGAGTCATGTTATTGGTTCGTGGTAACCCAAAATCCACTTTGTAATGTCAGAGGTAAGTTTGTGGTCAGCTGAAACCAATTCATGTAATGAATGGTTTGTGACAATGCAAAACTAGTTTGAGTTTGTAATCCTTATGGGTAAGCCGAGAAAACCCAGGATATGATGTATTGGTAGAAAATCCATGGGAAGTTCAAGGGTAAGCTAGAAATCCTTGATGTGAAGATTGACTCAGATATAGCTCAGGAAGAGAACGTCAAATGAAGAAAAAAATGCAGATGAAGAAGAATGAAGATGATGGAGAGAAGATGCATAAGACTAAAGGTGATGTAGAATACAAAAGACACAAATGAATACAACTCAAATATCCTGTTTGAATCACAAGTATTCATTAAGGGGGAGTATGAATGAATAATTCATACTTGTGATAATTATATGATGAAATTATTATTAATGTGAGTAGACTTATTCTAGAATTCTACGTATGATCAAAGATGAGGACAATGAGTGAAGTTAGGGATGGAGATATTGTGGAGATTGTTATGCTATATTTGAAATATCGTTATGAGAACCTCAGTGCTATATTATGAGGCCTCACAAATGTATTGTGTAAGATGGATGTATCATTATTTTGTACATTAATGAATATGTGAGTTTTGTGTATATATTTGAGTTCTTATGATGATTTATGTGTTATTATTTGTTTCTCTGCTACTCATAATTCCTAAAAAAATAATTAGGAGTAGATATGTCATATTCAATGAGAAGGTCATGTACAAAGATAAGTTGCAGGGAAAGATACAAGAAAAAGAAAAACCATAATACACAGTGCTTGATGAGATTAATGAAAAAGAAACTCCAAAGGTACCATACAATCAAAATGTACAACAACAGGAGAAGCAACTACTTCAAACTCCTGCAAGTGTTTTTAGAATATCTACTAGGTTAAGTATACCCCCTGAGAGATACTCTCCTTCATTGTATTATTTATTGTTGACTGATTCTGGTGAACCAGAATGTTATGAAGAGGCAATGCAGGTAGACACCAAAAATAAGTTGGAGCAAGGCATGAAAGAGGAAATGGATTCCTTGGTAAATAACTAGACTTGGGACTAAGTTTAGTTTCCTGCAGGAAAAAGAGCATTGTATAATAAATGGGTTTATAGGTTGAAGGAAGAAGATGGAGGAAAAAAACGATACAAGGCTAGACTTGTTGTAAAGGGGTTTGCACAAAATAAAGGTATATATTTTGATGAAATATTTTCTTCTGTTGTTAAAATGAACTCAATTATGACTATTTTAAGTCTTGTGGCAGTATAAGATTTGCATCTTGAACAGTTAGATGTAAAAACAACTTTTCTCCATGAGGATTTGGAGGAAAAGATTTATATGTTGTAGCCACAAGGGTATGAGGTCAAAGGGAATGAGAATTTGGCATGCAGGTTGAAGAAGATCTTGTGTGGCCTAAAGCAAGCTCCAAGGAAGTGGTATTTGAATTTTGACAGGTTTATGACAGAACAATATTATAGTAGATGTCATTCTTATCACTGTGTTTATTTTAAAAGGCTAGAAAATGGAAGCTATATTATCTTTCTCTTCTATGTAGATGACATGCTTGTTGTAGGGTCTAATATGTAGGATGTAAATGTGCACAAGAATAAATTATCTAATTCATTTGTGATGAAGAATTTGGGTGCTTCAAAAAAAATCCTTGGTATGAGAATAACAAGAGACATGAAAAATCACAAATTGACATTGTCTCAGGGTGAGTACATAGAGAATGTGTTGGAGAGGTTTATAATGCAGAATGAAAAACCAGTTAGTACACCTTTGGCCATCCATTTCAAATTAATTAAGGAAATGTGTCCCAAGATGCAGTAGGAGATAGAATACATGTTCAGGGTCCCTTATTCATCAACAATTGGTAGCTTGATGTATGCGATGGTTTGCACAAGACCAAATATTACACATGCAGCGAGAGTTATGAGCATGTATATGAAAAATCCAGGTAAAGAACATTGGGAGACAATAAAGTGCATTCTTAGGTATTTGAGAGGTATTTCTACTCATGCATTATGTTTTGGAGGTTTAGACATTGTTCTATAGGGATATGTTGATTCAGATATGGTAGGTGATAAAGATAGCAGGAGGAGCAACACAGGGTATGCTTTACTATAGGTGGAAAAATAGTAAGTTGGATTTTGAAACTGCAAAAGGTTGTTGCACTTTCAACAATAGGGGCATATAATGTTGTTGCTATAGAGGCTAGTAAAGATATGATTTGGTTACAAAGGTTTATGGAGGAATTGGGAAAGAAGAAAGATAATAATAGGTTGTATTGTGATAGTGAGAGTGCAATTCATCTTGCAAATAACTCAACTTTCCATTCAAAGACTAAGCATATACAACTAAGGTACCATTTCATATGATCCATCTTGGAAGATGGACATTTGAAGTTGTAAAAGATACACACTAGCCAGAATCCTGCAGACACGTTAACAAAGGGAGAAAACAGGGTGAAACTAAGTTCCTACTCAGTTTCAGTTGGTCTTCAAGCATGAAGATGAAGATCAAATTTTTTTTAGGTCCAAGAAGGTTCATAGTCCAACAAATACAACAACGGTGGAGATGTTGAGATTAGTCTCCAAGTGGGAGATTGTTGGTTGTGGAGCCTGATTATCTTCCTGATTCAGAGGTCTTTGTTTTCAGTCATGTTTATACTCCATGAGAACATTACACCACATAAGAATGTACACTCCTCCACGTG
Source organism: Picea engelmannii (assembly GCA_009831015.1). Lineage (NCBI taxonomy): Eukaryota > Viridiplantae > Streptophyta > Pinopsida > Pinales > Pinaceae > Picea > Picea engelmannii. The sequence continues at coordinate 1,091,585 of ML779162.1, forward strand.
GGGGAGTGAAAAAGGGGGTTACCTCCTTTGTGGGGTCCAGGGGAAAGCAGTGCCCCGAAGGAAAAAATGCCTTGTAAATGTATATTGCAATTTCATAGTAAATCTGGACTATTCATTATAAGGTCGTAGATCTGAAGATAGAAGTTATGTTAGGGTTTTTTTTCCCTCCAAGGAAACCCTCTTTATGAGGGAATTGTATTGCGGCTATGTATCATTGTGAATATTGTATTCTGAGAGAGGAGACTGTGAGAGAAAGAAGAGGAAGTTACAATGGGTGTGTTGTAGGTTGTATCCCTTCATTTGATGTATAATAATAAAGGAAGGACCTGGAAATTTATCTTGTAGACGTATCCCACACTGGGTGAGCCATGCATATCTTTGTCTCTATTTTATTGTGTATCGTTTGTGTTTTATTTACACATTTTTTTTATTTGATTTCTATGCGATCCTATTTTTCTAACACAGAGCCACAAATATGATAGTGAAAGGCTTAACAAGGCCAAAGAGTAGCAGGAATGCTTCAACATGAAGTTCATGAAAAACCTAGACATAATTGAGAAGAATTTAGATAAGGAGAGTGGCTCCAACAAATCAGGAAGCCACAAGACCCTTGAGGAAAAATAAGGATCAAGGAATGGTAGAAGACATCACCATCACTCCCAAAAGCATTCCCATAGGAGAGAACACAACAAATCAAGTCCACCCGTTGTCAGGAAGCATAGGAGGTCTGGGGTGGATGAGTTAAAAGGAGAAATGAATAATATAAAACCTCCTACTTTTGATGGAGACCACAAGAAGGATGAAGATGCTGAGACATGGCTTGTAGGCATGAGGAAATATCTTCAACTGCATAATTATTCTTGTCATGTAGACGGAATAATTTCCATCTATCAACTTAAAGGAATGACATCCATGTGGTGGGACCAACTTGTGAAGGTGCAACACATTAAGGAGAAAAATGTAACATGGAAATAATTCAAGAAGTATTTTGAGAAGAAACACTTGACCAAGAGATATTATGAAAAAAACATGAAAGAGTTCTTTGAACTCAAGATGGGAAGCATGACCATTAATGAGTATGAAAGGAGATTCTTGGAACTGCTGAAGTATGTCTCCTTCATAAAATATGAGACGGTTAATATCTAAAGACATCTGAGTGGACTACCATCCTTCATTAGTGATAAAATCCAATATTGTTGGGCCCTTCATTTTTGAATGAGAAGTTGTGCAAGAAGGACTACAGTCTCAATTTTGGTCTAGTTTGAGTTGCATAAGCTACAAAAGAAGATGGACAACAAAGAAAGGAAAAGTAACATAAATTAGTGCGAAAAGGATAGCACAATGCCAACAAGGCAAGAGAAGTTTCAATAGAACAAGAAAGAATGCGAAATCAAAGCCAGAATACATGACTTAGCTTATATATAGGGACAAATTTTATATTAAAAGGGTTTGATCATTATTGAAAAAGGTTATCCCCTTGTTGTTGATAGTAGCACTAGGTTGGGTTTGAGTCCTGTAAATGTAATTTGTACACCATTTTGGGTAAATAAAGCTCTGCGACATGGGTCCAGAGCTAGGAGTATGTAACAGAGCACTACTTTGTATCTCTAAGGTTGTATCTGATAAATATATGAAGATAATATATGAAGAAGGATACAAAATTTCAAAATATGTTGCATCATTTTTTGTTTATACGTATGCATTGTATCTTTATAGTACTTCTTTATTCTTCATAAGTTCCACATGGTGTTTCCGTGTTTGAATTATTTCCGCAACCTAAGTAGCTTCAGTTTCTGTATGTAAGAGATCATACCTGCTCTGTAGTTATTTTGTCTTGCGTAAGATCATGATGAATCTTAAAGGTTATGTGAACCCTCCTAAGTATTTTCCTTTCCCTTCCATATCCTTTTGTCTTAGTCGCGCTTCGGCTGAGACTTCTTCTCTTCATAGGATATGAAAATGATAGTGCTCTAGACTACATGGTACCTTTTGTTGGTAACTTGAGAAGGACCCTGGTCTGATCAATCTCATGCCAAAAAAATGGTTCCATTGTTGGGACCTGCATTAAAAGAGAACTTGTAGGGAGGATGCTTACGTGGATTCACATATATAATATTGACCAATGGTGGGAGATAAATTGTGATGCCTTCATATGGTAAGAAGCGGAGTTGAGAAGAAAATATTTGAAAGATACTCGGGAGGTAGTCTTTTACTCAGAAAGATAGAGTGACCAATATGAGATATTCTTGGTTAAGTTTCCAGAAGAAATTTTCCACTGGATTGATAGGCTCCAAGAGGCTCCAGAGTTCCAAGAACAAGTCAAGAGGACCTGTACTTGGGAGACAGAAAAGATTGCAACACTTCATCCACTGGATTGTCTAGTCATGCGAGGGATTGATTTCTAGGTCAATACCACATTAGAAGGATGTAATATTGAGTTTTCAGTTGAGAATCACCAATATTTTTCATGAGCTGAAGTGGGTTTCAAGAAATACGCAAGGGGAACACTGTTGAGAGAAATCCCCCTTTGGATTAATTTTTTCTTGATAGAAGAGGGGATGCTAACTATGTCCCTGAATAAGATGGTAGCGTAAACACCCTTGCTTGGGGTAGGGCGAGTTTGGGGTGGAGTCATGGCCTGAGAGTGAGGAAAGGGTTCTTTGAGAAATGAGGGAAAGAGCAAGAAATGGACTCAAGATATGAGCAAGCCTTGAAAAGATCCGCCATAGTTGAGAAGTGGTGGTGAAGAAAGATAAAGAAAGCAACAAAACAGTCAAAGAAGTTGCAGAAAGAAGTCAAACCAGGAGGAGTAGAGGAAAGATAGATGGATGAGTTGTAGAAGATGAGAAGACATGAAATATTGGCCAGTCAAATATTAAGTGAGATAGAAGCACAGAGGGAAAGAATTCCCCAGAAGGGTGGACAAGAAGGAGAAGGTGTAGAAGCAAGGGAAAAGGAAGCTGACATGGATCTTGAAGAAGAAGGAGAAGATGCAACCCCGATGCCAGGAAAGATCGGGAATCTGAATGAAGAGGTCACTCCAGTGGAAGAAAATGAGACCCCACATATCAAAGAAAATCACCTCGAAGCCAGTGGCACCAGCCCCAAATCGCCCATACCCCAAGTGTATTCTACACAAGTGGTAAATTCAATACTACCGTCTTATGCTAATTCTGTTCCAGTACAATCAGTTAGTTAGTCACAACCAGGAAGTGCAAGTACAGGGAGGATATTGGGATCCTCTTGTAGATCACAAGTATGGCTATTAGGTTTTATTTTGATAAGAGAAACAAAATCAACAATGGTTGGTCATGCGGGAGGTTCATTTCCTCGATATCCAAAATTCTAGGTAAGGGAGACGAAGATGTTGAGAAACATTGGTTCTTGTGTGAAGCAATTTGGAGGTACACATGGACTCTTGATGAAAATAAGTTGGTTGAGTTTCAGACTACCTTGAGAGGTCATGCTCTCAAATGGTACATGAAGGTCATTGAGCCAGGATTTCCAGGAATGCAAGGTCAAGTGTTCACACTTAAACAAGTACGAACAAGGTTCATAGCAGAGTTTAAGCTACCTCAGTCAGAACAACAGGCTCTGTCTGAGTTGCGCGAGATTCAACAAAGGGAATGTGAATCAACCTGGGAATACAACAAGAAGTTTAAATATGTTATAGGGAGGTTATCACATCCAATCCATGAGGAACATCAAAAAGAATGGTATATTCAGGGATGTCTACCTCCAACACAGATTCCATTAATGCAACAATGGATGGACACTTTGATAGATTTCTTGGAATGATCAATGAATATAGAATCCATGGCAGGATATCCGGGGAGCCTGAGAGTGACCAAAACCCAAGCAGATGCAAATTTGGTGCAACTACAAGGGAAAATATCAACACTTACAGAACATATTCAAGAATTAACGATACCTAGACCAGGATGACCGTAGGTCTGGTGTATCGGATGTTACACAGAAGGACATCTGGTAACCGAGTGTCCACGAATGAGGCTAATGGGACCCTCACCAGGACCCACAAGAGGATTTGCGCAAGTATCTGTGAATTTACCATTCCATAACCCCACCCCATATCATGCTTTCCCAGGGAGCCAAGAAACACTAGCAGTTGAGTATTGTGATATTTGTTGAAACCATGGGCATGGGACAAGACAATGCCCCATTATTCATAAGTATTCAACAATACCAAATACTGTACATTGTGAGTTTTGTGCATCTACAACACATACTACTAACTAGTGTAGAGAGTTGGATGCACTTACAGATAGGTTGGATCAAACAACATTTAGGGTGAATGAAATCTCGTAGGGACTAGGAATAGGTCGAGGAGGTGGAGTCAGAGGAGACTTTAGAGGAGGAAGAACCAAGTGAAGAGGACCAAGCAGATGTTATAACTGTGATGAGGAAGGCCATATGTCTAGAGTCTGTCCTCATCCAAGGTGACCATGGTGCTCTCACTGCAGAACCAATGGGCACACAACTGAAGACTACCCAGAACTAATTGCAAAATGGGAATATCAAGTACGTCAACAAGGAACTAACCTCATTAGTTCATAAATAAAGAGAGTTATTATAGGACAATTTCCCAACCTTAATATCGTCACTCGAGGAGGGGAAAATACTGGAGTTGATGCTTATAATTTACCTTAGATCCAGAAGGAAGCACCTAAGGAAGACATCTATGATCCTCTCAAACAAAGGTTTTTCTTTAAAGATTCTATAGAAGTATTTCATAATATCCCTATCCTCGATATGCAAGAGAAACCCCCTCAACCTATTGTTTATCCTAAGATTGCACAAGTCCCTGCTTCACCCCCTGCACCCAAAAACCCTGTAGTCACACTGAGACAACCTAAGAAACCACAAAATGTAATTGATCTATGGTTTTAGTTATTTTATTATATTCTTGGGAATGACCAGTTAATAGAAAAGTTGCGCAACACACTATACCTAGTTCTATGGAATGAAGAACCCACAAAAGAAAGAATAAGGACTAATCTTCCTGAGAAGAATTCTCAGAGAGTATAGAGAAGGAAAGTACGAACTGGGAAATAATTCAGACTAGTATCCTAGCTAGACGAATTTGAAATTAAGGATGTTATGTTAGATCTAGGATCTGATGTTAACATACTTCCTAAAAATACTTGGGAGGCCTTAGGAAAATCCTGACATACTCCCCAATCCAACTAAGAATGGCCAACCAGTATTGTATTTTCCTAATAGGAAGACTGGAGAATGTGGAAATAGATGTTGCAGGAGTGAAGAATGTAGTTGATTTTGAGGTAATTGAGATTATGGGGGATAAGGACCCTTATCCTGCCCTACTTGGTATTGATTGGGCCTATGAAAACTACGCAGTGATCGACCTAAAGAAAGACACTGTGAAATTTGAGGAAGATGGAATCAAGGTAGTTCAACCCTTGGATCCATATGTAGGCCCTAGATATACAGAGCCAAAAGATAACAATATAGATGGAGAAGACTTGGATCAGTTGTACACTGTAACAACAGGAACAAGAGAAGATTACATAAATCCTATTGTTGATGGATCAATAAGTTGGAAGTATACAATCAGTGGAAAAAGAATCAGAAATGGCATTTGACAGTTGGCAACAAGGCTCATATGAAATATTCTCAAGGAGATGCCCAACTATCAAGGAAACTAGATGGGTCAGAACCGAGGTTAGAGAACACCCAGTATATGATGGTACCTCAAGACTTGATAGTTTTCTTCTCAGCATGGAAGAAAAGGTAGTAGAGGATCAAAGGATCTCAGTACTGGATTTATCCCTCTAGGACACCCCTACCAGATGGTGGGTCAATCACAAAGCCTTACTCAGAAATTGGGATGATGTGAAGAAAGATATCAAATATAGGTTTCAAGATAAGGAGCAGCGGAAATTAGAGATGCATATGGATTTCCAAGTTGCACAACTATTCAATGGAGAGCCTGATCCTAAAGCACATATTGAATAGTGCGTGACACATTGGAAAGCTGCGGAAATACCCTCTCACTTTTGGGTTCATGTATTTCCCCACTCACTAGGTCCAATCTCAAAATATTGGTTCATGCATGAAGAAACTAGAAGACAAACCAACGAATGGAAAACATTGGCATATCACTTTTGCAAGGAATTCTCTTTTACAAGTACCCTGAGCTTGAAGTAGTCCTGCAAAGAATTAAAGAATTTTTTTTTACATAAAATAGTAATCAGAAATAAGACCTAGTGGTATGTGCAAATCATAGCCGATAACTTCAGACTAATATTCACCTAAAATTAGACAAGAGGCATGTAGAATGATATAATATTGAGAAGGATTTGGAAATCCTAGATGATTTAGAAGACTAAAGAAACCTAGTCATTAAAGAGACAGAAGGGAAAAGGGAAATCCAGAACATCATACCTAGTTAGATTGATGGTTCTTATAATCACCCATTGAAGTTGTGAAAAGTCAATATAGGAACCACAAAGCAACCCAAGATAGATATGGTGGGAGATTACTGGGATGAGAAAATGATTAAATAAATACAGAGTTTGTTGCGGGAATATGAGGATTTGTTCCCAAAAATATTTTCATAGTTAAAAGGGATCAAAGGAGTTATGGGAGAAATGAAAATTGAATTAAAACCAGGATCAAATCCTGTGAGCATAGACCATACCGCCTTAATCCCTGAGTGAAAGAGAAGGTTAAGAGGGAAATAGACAAGATGCTGGAAGTTGGACTTATTTTTCCAGTGGATGAAGCAGAATGGGTTAGCCCAATAGTCATCCAGAGAAAGAAATGTACATAGGATATCATGGTCTATGTAGACTAAAAAAGTATTAAATCTACTTACATGCATGACCCTTTTTCAACACCTTTTACTGACAAGGCACTAGAACATGTTGCAAGGAAAGAGTCTTACTCATTTACAAATGGATTTTCAGGGTATCACCAAGTAAGGCTTGCTGAAGAGGAAAAAATGAAGACCATATTTATAATGGAATGGGGGTCATTTTCCTACAATGTGATTCCATTCGAACTAAAGAACGCCCCTGTAGTTTTCTCTAGAATTGTAATAACATATTTCTGATAGTTTATTCACAAGTTTATAGAATTTTATATGGATGATTGGAGGATATATAGTCTGCTTGAGGAACATGTACCACTACTACGTCTGATGTTTGACAGATGTAGAAAATTGAAGATATCATTGAACCTCAGAAAGATTATCTTATGTGTGCCACATGGAAATTTTTTAGTCCACATATTATGCCAAGAGGGAGTACATGTAGACCCAACCAAAGTTGAGATCATTTTGAACATGCCTCCACCTATGAGTGCTAAGAAGTTGCGCTCCATGCTGGGACACACAGGGTACTACTGTAGGTTCATCAGAAGATATGAAAACATCACTGAACTACTAGAAAATATATTAAATAAGGCCGAAGTTTTCCAATGGACCCCAGAATGCGATAAAACATTTGAGACCCTAAAGGAGAATCTCAACACGAGACCTATTATGATATTTCCAAATTGGGAAAACGATTTTCATGTCCATGTAGATGCTTTAGGTATTTCCTTATGATCTATATTAGTGCAACTAGGGGATGGAGCCATGGATCATCCTATGTTTTTACGAGAAGGAAGTTATCGCAAGATGAGAGAAACTATACAACGACAGAAAGGGAGGGTTTAGCTATGATTTATGCTTTGAAAAAATTTAGACATTATTTGATAAGTTCTCATTTTAAGTTCTTTACTGATCATTCTGCATTGAAATATTTAGTCAACAAACCTGTGTTGGAAGGGAGAATGTGTAGATGGTTTCTACTGTTTCATAAATTTTCTTTAGAAGTGATCATTAAACTTGGAAGATGCAATGTAGGGACTGATCACCTGTCCCGATTAGAGTCAGGGAAAAGGGGAAATTGGATGCTATTAAGGAACAATACTACCCTATCATAAGTTATGACGACTTGTATACCAAATGGACCACACTACAACAAGAAAGAGACCAAGCAGTGCCAGATTTCAAGAATATCTTTCATACCTTGTGCACAAGGATGGGTATCAAAGATTCAAAGCGAAATCTGGTGCTCAAGTATCGCGACGCTTTGCATAGATACATCCAAACCAAAATGGAATTTTTGGACATCTCATCCTTGGGCGCAGCCTACCGATATGCCGTCAAAATCGAGCATAAGCTCAAACAAAAGACGCAACAATTTGGGCCTGGGAACCCCTCAAAACAAAATATAGGAAATAGTGGCCCCAACCCATAGAACAAAGGATAGAGCAAAGATGGAAAGGATCAGGACAACCAGTCCAAGCCGCAAAAAAAAGACATCGAAAAGACAAAGAAAGATACCGAGAAGTGGTGTGAATTCCATAAGAGCCCTTGGCATAACACTACTGACTTCCACTCAAAGTAGTCGCTGGTGGCCGAAGTGAAAGCCTCTAACTTAGATGCGGGTTCAGACTCTGAGCCAGAACCAAAAAGGGGAAGTCTGATCATTGACATGGAAGCTAGTGCCACCGTTTCTACCACCAACCTCCGGCCTAGTGAACCAAATGAGCTAGAAGAAGTAGAATGACTCTTCCATTCATAGATGTGGGTAAAAGGAACCCCGCTGCACTTCATCGTGGATAGTAGTAGCCACAAGAACCTCATCTCAGTAGAGGTCATCAAGCGGCTAGCCTTGCCAACAAAAACACACCCACAACCCTACACCATTGGATGGCTTCGCCAAGGAAGCGATCTCCGCGTTAGCCAACAATGTCGACTATCGTATGACATCAAGCCCTTCAAAGATGAGGTATTGTGTGATTTTTCTCCTCTTGAAGTTTGTGATTTTCTTTTGGGCCAACCTTATTTATGGAATCGTCATGTTGTATATGAGTCTAGGATTCATAGTGTTATTATTACTTTGAACAAGAAATTGTACAGGATACCCAAGGCAGTCCCACCTAGTTCTATTTCCTTAATATATGCTAAGAAATGCAGGAAGGTCGTCTCTCAGATGGGGAAGTTTTTCTTTTTCATGATTTTCTCTCAGAATAAGAAAAAGATGATAGCCACATCTAGGGTCTCTGCGACTGACCTCTCCACACAAAAGAAGCAAGTAGATAAGGTCATGGAAGAATACTGAGATATCTTCTCCTCACTTATCGGGGTACTTCTACACTGCCAGGTTAAGCACTCGCTTCACCATTGCCCACTGGGCCAGTCTATCGTCGCTCTCTGTTAGAGAATGAGGAGATCAAGCGATAGATCCAAGAAATTCTCCACAAGGGGCACATCCATCCTAGCTCATCACCTTGTGGGAGTCAAATCGTGCTAGTATAGAAGAAAGATGGAACCTGACGACTCTGCATTGATTATCGGGCTCTGAATAAAATCATAGTCAGAAACCGGTACTCAATTCCTTGAATCGAAGACCTCCTTAATCAACACATGGGGGCCAAATACTTCAGTAAGATTGATCTGAATTCTAGCTACCACCATGTCCTGATAGAACAATCAGATGTATCGAAAACTGCCTTCAAGTCAAAGGAAGGCATTTTTGAATGGTTGGTCATGCCCTTTGGTTTGACAAATGCTCCAACCACTTTCATGAGGATGATGGATGATATCCTGCAACCCTTCACCAAGAATTTTGTATTGGTGTATCTAGATGACATTCTCATTTACAACAAGACTTGGGTCGAACACTTGCATCATATTCAACAAGTTCTGCATGCCCTACGATAACACAAACTATATGCCAACTTGGAAAAATGATCCTTCATCATGGACAGGGTCCATTACCTAGGGTACATAATTGATCAGCATGGCGTACATGTGGATCCAACCAAGATCCAAGTCATCCATGACTGGCCAAACCCTACCACACTCACTGAGCTTCAAATTTTCTTGGGCCTTGCCAATTTCTACCATAGGTTCGTGTTGGGATTCTCCCATATTGAATGGGCCCTTAGACAAATAACCAGGGGTGGTGGTAAGGGGAAATTTTCGTGGGTCCGGTCCCAACAACAAGCGTTCGATGATTTGAAGCAGCACTTGTGCTCAGCCTTAGTAATTTCACTACCAGACTTGCAACAACCCTTTGAGATTGAGACAGATTCTTCAGACTATGAGGTGGACACCGTTCTCACTCAGCATGGCCACCCCATGGCCTATCATAGTGAGACAGTATCAGATGTTGTCTGTAAGTACCCTACTTATGAGAAAGAAATGCACTCCATTGTGCAAGCCTACCACTAGTGGAGACATTACATTCTTGGGAAGGAGACAATCATCCACACTGATCATAAGCCACTGCAGTTCATGTAGACATAAGGACAATTGCAAAATGATTGCCATCAAAAGTGGTCCACATACTTGCAACAATTCCACCTCAACATCAAGTATAAAACATGAAGCACTAATTGTGTCATTGATTGCCTCAACAAACTGTCAGTCGTGACACTCACCACGGTGCTAGAATCCTGCGACTATGAGACCTATGAATGGACCTAACTCTATGAGACAGACCCAGACTTCACCACCACCTACCAAATGTTGGGTGCAACCATAATTGTCAATAATTTCCATCTTTAGGATGGGTTGTTGTGTCGTTTGGGCCATATCTGTGTTCCATCAAGCGAGCAAGCGAGCGAAGCTGAACTGGGAATCCCACTATAGTTGGGTGGAAGGACACTTCGTCATCGAAAAGATAGTGGCGATGCTACAGAAACATTTCTACTGGCAAAACTTTGATAGGATTTCAAAAGGTATATCAGGTCCTACACTGCCTGCATTATTGCCAAACCAACGACTAAGAAACAGGGTTTGTACAACCCTCTTCCTACTCCTGACAGGCCATGGGAATCCATATCAATGGACTACATGTCAAGCCTCCCGTCCATGAAGTGGGGAAATGACTATGTTTTTGTGGTTGTTGATTTCTTTTCTAAGATGGCAATTCTGGTTGCCTGAAACAAGAGCATCACAACAGAGGCGAATTCCAAGCTCTTCTTTGAACGAGTCTGGGTACATTTTGGAATCCCACAAACCATTGCCTCAGATTGGGAAATTCTATTTCTTAGAACATTCTTGTCGAGCCTCTGGTCACTACTGGACACCAAGCTCACCAATCCACGACCTTCCACCCCCAGGCAGATGGCCAAACTGAGGTCATCAATCGAATTATTGTGCATATCCTTTGCATGTATAATTGAAAGCACCCTCACACATGGTATGTAAGACTTCCCTATATCCAACATAGCTACAACTAATCCCTGCATATCTCAACCGGCCATAGCCCCTTTCAGGTGGGGTTGGGATTCCAACCATTGGGTCCCATAGATGTTGCACTTCCCCTTGCGGTCACTTCGACTGACTCATCTTCTGCTCCAACTGAAGCTGACAAAGCCACCCGGTTCATTGAGTGAATCTAGAACATCCATCAATAGGTTCAAGATATCCTACAAAAGTCCAATGACAAGTACAAGAAATGCCATGATCAACATAGGGTGCCACATAAGTTTCAGCTGGGCGACAAAGTTTGTTTGCACTTGTAGAAAGAATGCCTAACAGGACCCCATCGGAAGCTTCGCCCAATCTGTTATGGGTTTTACACCATCACCAAGGCCATGGGGGATAATTATTTTAAGCTCAACATTCCCCCTTTCCTTGGCCCGCACCCAATGTTCAACGTGGATCTCCTTCGCCCTTATTTACTACCATTATTTGACACCTCAGACATAACAAAGCAGCTGACACTAATAGAGATTAACCCTAACTTCACACAATAGGAATCCAAAAATCATATTGTGGGCACACATATCAAGGGCACTTGCCAACAAAGGATCCAACTTTATTGAGTCATCAAAGAAGGGAAACTTCTGCACCAAGGCAAGTGGCTCACCCAGGGCCAAATTCAACAGAAATTTCCTCATATGATGGGGGAAATCAATGCAGTGGAGAGAATTTTTTCCTAAGGAGGTTGGATTGATCCAAGTGGATATCAGTGGCCACCCACCTCTTCCAATTGGCTCAAAACAATTTTCTGACAATTTTGGCAATTTACTATTTTTAGCAGTTTTAACTTCAAGGGCCATTTTGAGAGCCTAAATGAAGGTTTTTCTGGATCAATATTCTCAATGATGGCTAAAGGCATGATTTATCCCTAAAACTCAATCTCCTCAATGATACCTTACTAACGATCTATCATATGCCTAAAACGAAGATCATATGAAAAAGTTACGACCCTGAGAAGTTGATGTACTAACTTACCCACATGACTTTTGGCAATTCATCTCCTCGGGTTAGGTTTTTGGATGTCTATGGTTTTTGGAATTCCTATTTATTGTTAAAAATACCTTCAAAGACTCATTGTAATCATCTTCTTGTGAATGATCGCAACCTTCACATCTCTTCTCAGAGATAAGTTGCCACCATTCCAACAAGCTTGTTTCCGCTGCATTTTATAGTTTCAGCTTATTTCCTTATTGAATAGAAAACCAGTTTTACTGTATCTCTGTTATTTTGTGTTAATAATCTATAATCATTTCGTTCTTCTCATAAAATCTATATCAGTGGTATTAGAGTGGTCTTCTCCTTCTCGTCTTAATGCATGTCCCCAACGGGGTTGGAGTACAAAGAGTTGGGTCTCGAGCTTGTTTCTCTTGAGGACAAAAGCTCTCGCACACCCAAGCGAACTCTCATGGCAGGAGAAAATAAATATGACGGGACATGATATACTTTCAAATTTTTGATTGATGAATCTCTCAAGCAACAAAGGAAGGATATGATGGATAGTTTCGTGCAAATCCTTCGATGACTCCCAAAAGGAGACGCATCTTCTTCGAGCGAAGGCGCCACCCCCTTCAAGGTACAAATAAACTTTGATATTCCTATATTTGAAGGTCAGATAGATGCAAATGCATTATACAAGTGGTTGAATCTACTAGAAGGGTATTTTTCTGTCCATAACTTTTTGAATAGAGAAAATATTACTTTTTCACTCCTCAAAGCCGTTCCCCATGTCAAAGATTTGTGGGAAACTTTTTGTGAGGAAAAGGAAACAAAGGAAGCCTCATTATTTACAGTCATGACCACATGGGATTGCTTTAGGGATGCTATTAAGGAACAATACTACCCTGTCAGAAGTTATGATGACTTGTATACCAAATGGACCACACTGCAGCAAGAAAGAGACTAAGCAGTGCTAGATTTCACAAATATCTTTCATACCTTGCACGCTAAGCTAGGTATCAAATATTCGGAGAGATGTTTGGTGCTCAATTATCATGACGCTCTGCATAGATACATCCAAACCAAAATTTAATTTTTTGACATATCGTCCTTGGGTGCGGCCTACCGATATGTTGTCAAAATCGAGCAGAAGCTTAAACAAAAGATGAGACAATTTGGGCCTAGGAACCCCTCACAACAAAATCTAGGAAAGGGTGGCCCCAACCCATAGAACAAAGGACAGAGAAAATATGGACAGTATCAGGACAACCAGTCCAAGCTGCAAGCAAAGAAGGACACCAGAAATGCAAAGAAAGATACCAGGAAGTGGTGTGACTTCCATAAGATCCCTTGGCATAACACTGCTGACTATTGCTCAAAGAAGTCACTGGTGGCTGAAGTGAAAGCCTCTGACTCAGATGTAGGTTCAAAATATGAGCCAAAACTAGAAAGGGGAAGATGAATCATTGACTTGGAACCCAGTGCCACCGTTTCTACTACCAAGCTCCAGCCTGGTGAACCAGATGAGCGAGAAGAATGAAAACGTCTCTTCCATTCCCATATGTGGGTAAAATGCACCCCGCTGCACTTCATCATGGATAGCAGTAGCAAGAAGAAAATCATCTCAGTAGAGGTCATCAAGCGTCTAGCCCTGCCGACAACACTAAACCCACAACCCTACACCATTAGATGGCTCTTCCAAGGAAGCAATCTCCACATCAACCAACATTGTCGATTGTCATACGAGATCAATCCCTTCAAAGACAAGGTATTGTGTGATGTTGCTTCTCTCGAAGTTTGTGATGTTATTTTGGGCCAACCTTATTTATGGAAATGTAATGTTGTATATGATTCTAGGCCTCGTAGTGTTATTATTACTTTGAACAGGAAATTGTATAGGATGCCCGAGGCAGACCCACATAGTGGTATTTCCTTGATCTCTGTTAAGCAATGCAGGAAGGTCATATCTTAGACGGAGAATTTTGTCTTCTTTGTGATTTGCTCTCAGAATAAGCGAAAGATCATAACCACATTGAGGGTCTTTGTGGCCGACCTCTCCACATAGTAGAAGCAAGTAGATAAGGTTGTGGAAGAATACTCATATATCTTATCCTCACCTACCAGGGTACCTTTGCATTGCCAGGTTTGTTGGTTGTGGAGCCTGATTATCTTCCTGATTTAGAGGTCTTTTACTTTCATCTGTGTTTATAACCCATGAAGTATTTACACCCCAGAAGTATGTACACTCTTCCACGTGGGGGAGTGCATAGGGGGGGTACCCCCTTTGCGAGGTTCAGGTGCAAGCGGGCCCCCAGTGGGGTTTCGGGGGCGAAGCCCCCGAAGAAAAAATTTCCTTGTAAAAGTATATTGTAATTTCATTGTAAATCTGGACCATTCATTATAAGGTTGCAGATCTAACGATAGAGATTATGCTAGGGTTTTTTTCTCTAGAAGGAAACCCTCTTTTATGAGGGAAATGTATTGCGGCTATGTATGTTGGTGAGTATTGTATTCTAAGAGAGGAGAATGTGAGAGAAAGAAGAGGAAGTTACAACAGGTTTTGCTGTAGGTTGTATCCCTTCATTTTGCTGGACAATAATAAAGAAAGGACCTAGCAATTTCTCTGGTGGACGTAGCCCACACTGGGTGAACCATGTAAATCTGTTTCTCTCCTGTATTGTATATCTTCTGTGTTTTGTTTCCACATTTGTTTTATTTTATTGCTCCACAGTCCTGTTTTTCTAACAACTGGTATCAGAGCGTAAGGTAACTCGTAGGAAAAGAGGGTTCCTGGTTCGAGTGGGAGCAATGTCGGAAGATGGAAAGTTTAGGGTCGAGAAATTTAACGGCCAAAACTACCAGTTATGGAAGATGCAGATGGAAGATTATTTATATTAGAAGGATCTATTCCTACCATTGAGCGGAGTAGCAAAGAAGTTGGTGGCCATGAAGGACGAAGACTGGGAGATTCTTGACAGAAATGCTCTAGGAACGATATGGCTGAGCCTGGCAGTGTCGGTGGCTTTCAATATCTTGAAAGAAAAGACAACAAAGGGTTTGATGGACGCATTGGCCAAATTGTATGAAAAACCCTCAGCGTCCAATAAGGTATTTCTGATGAAGAGATTATTTAATATGAAGATGTCGAAAGGTGGGTCTGTTGCAGATCATTTAAATGAATTTAATACGGTTACTAATCAACTAAGTTATGTAAAAGTGGACTTTGATGATGAGGTTAGGGCTCTTCTAATCTTGTGCTC
>ML779162.1:1129360-1145028 GCA_009831015.1 Picea engelmannii
ATATATATATATATGTATGTATTGTAATGTAATACATTGCAATACATTACAATGTAATATTTATATCGCGCGCACCAAAGGTTTGGGTTTAACATATGCGGTCGTATGTAACAACGTGTCCATGGGTCGGGGCTTAGCCCCGGCCCGCCCCCCTTTCCAACTATTACAACACTCAAACTTAAATATAAAGGCGTTGGAATATGAAACAAGGAACATTGGCGGAAGTGTTGGCTAGCGGAGTGTTACAAAGGCATTGGTGTTAGGAGAGGTCTGGGGGTTGAACCCCGCGGACTCCCCATATAATTTTACATAACCAATTTAAATAAAAATAAAGGGACATGTGGTGCCAATGGGTTGGGCCACTTGTCCGCACATTATTGGCTATAAATGACACACATCACCACCCGATTGGACAACCACCAACCAATAAAAATGTGTCACATCTTCCACCTGCCATGTCATCATGATGGTACGACCCTGCCACGTGGCCGTACGGACTGTACAGACAGGTACAGTCAGCATCCCAAATTTTTGCCTGTTTGGCTTGGCAGACAGATTGCGATATCTCCTCCATACGGACTCCGTTTGTGAAAGTAAATATACCTCTGGAATCAGGAAGACGAGATGGACGCAATGACACTATTTTAGTCGCATTCTGAGCACTTTGAAAATTGAGCAAAATTTGATCCCCTGATCACTACATGAGCCAAAACTCCCAAAAACAAGCCCAGAGTTACCTGAGCAGAGACCAGAACTTCCTAGTCTAAATCCAGAAGTATCAGAGAAGAGACTGCAACTGACTTTCCTGAAACCTGACACCTAAGACCAATAGATTGTACCTTTTGTGTAGTAGAACGACACTCAAATGGTAGAGAAGACACAATTTCAAAGTCACCAGTACACTATCTCAACAAACAAGGTTGAGGGTGCCATGGGAAGTGCAACTCTAAAAGCGAAGGCATGCAAAGAGGCAGAGCTACCAAAGGTTTAGAAGGAACCATAATCAACTTCAGGGAAAATAACAACATCAATGCAGGAGAAGATGGAGCTATTTCTCCAAAACCCTTAGGAGTGCACAGAGTTGTTGCAATTGTGCCTATCCAGAACAGAGGTTTTGATGCTCCTTCCATCAGTGTTGAGGTTGAGGCTTGTGCCAATACTATAACGACCCCATTGTTACGACTACATGCGACGCAAGCAAGTGTCTATTTTTTCTTTTTTTAAGCAGGAAGGCAATCCATGACAACAATTAATCAACACAACTTGATGACGAACACATCTTACACATTCAGGAAATAGACAAAAACAACCCAGCGTACTATCACATCATGCAACAGGACGAAACATGCGATAATAAATAGACAGATAAAAATGGCTACCCGCCCGAGACAAGAAAAACAACGCCTACAAGCTAAAGGATAACATCAACATCCTGACACATCGACTTCGACGACTAGTAACTAGAAACCTCTACAGTGTGCAAAACCAACCGTATGAAGGCATTACAGAACCAAGTACCAACATTAATTACAATGGAAAATACGCCCACATCAAGAAGCATAAGAATCTAGACAGGTTATCATTCGCATCTATTCATCAAGGTGCACCATGATCCCCTCATCAGGAATCATGCCATCACAAGGCAATATGTGAGACAGTAACCAAGGTGAAACATAACATATCTAGACCATAACCATATGATAAATCCAACGTGATAGGAGACTGAATTATCTGTCAAAATACATGAAGACTAAAACCAAGCACCCAATCCACAAGTCGACAAGACACAAAGGAAATATGACTACTAAAACAATCATACATCACATTAAATTCCTAAATCCACATAAGTCATACGTTCTTTAAACTGATCCTTCTTTTCCATTTATGGGATAACTACTGTTTTTTTTTTTGTTGTAATGAAAGAGATAATTAGTATATGCAATTAACATAATCAATACTAATACTAGTGTAATGAGGAATGTAATGATGAATTACTCCATGTTCACATAGTAAGAAGTATATTCTATAATATGTACTAGTTATTCCATGGTGACACCTTGACTATCTCGATCTGTACATATCAAAAATAATTATAATCAAAACAATTAGTTCATGGTAACTAATTATATTAAAAATGCACATTGTTCATGGTAACTACATCGATATTAAAGATCCATATTGTTCATGGTAACTAATTGTAATAAAAATACAATTAGTTCATGGTATCTACATCAATCTATACATATTAAAATAATTATAATGAAACAACTAGTTCATGGTAACTAACTAATAATAACAGTTAGTTTTTGTCTGGTAATTAGGTGTTGCTAACTATATATGTTGTCTAGCGTTGATATGTTGTTTAACCATTAACCACATGATATATATAATCGTTGTCAATAATATTAAATATCTATCACACGTTATATATAAAATCGTTGTCACTAAAATCGCTATAAATATATCTCTATCACACACTATGTATAAAATCATTGTCAATAATTATATCTCTGTCACACATTATATATTAAATATCTATCACACCTTATATATAAAATCTCTGTCACATATTATATATGAAGTCACTGTCACTAAATCACTATAAATATATCTCTGTCATATATATGTAAATTCACTGTCTATATAAAAAGTGTTGTCCATCATCATTAAAAACACAATCATTCCATATTAAAATGTTGTCATATTAAAAACACAGCCATTCATTATTAAAACGTTGTCATTCCATGTTAACACGCCATCATTCCATATTTAAAACGTAGTCATTCAATATTAAAACGTTGTTATTCCATATTAACACGCTATTATTCCATATTTAAAATGTAGTTATGTACGTATTCATATTAAAATGCAGTCATATTACAACGTTGTAATTCCATAATCTTTGTCCATCAACAATTCATTGTATAAATGATGAATCACTGCCCATTATAGGTAGTTGTCTAACAATAGTCATTGATGGGAAATCGCTATGTGAAAGATGAAATCGCTGTGTAAAAAAAAGGATGAAATCATTGTGCAAAAAGGATAAAATCGTTGTGTAAAGAAGATTAATCACTGTGTAGAGAAAGATGAAATCGCTGGATAAATAAATATGAAATCGTTGTGTAAAGAAATATGAAATGTTGTGTAAAGGCTATATAAATCCGCTAGTGAATGGCTATATAAATTTTCTGTGTGTAAACACTGTGTGAAATTGAAATGGCTATATAAATTCATTGGTGAATGGCTATATAATTTGCTGTGTGTAAAACTGTGTGAAATCGAAATGGCTATAAAAATTTGCTGGGTAAACAGTAAAGTAAAGGTTGTTCTTTATGCCAATAGAATTGTGGAATAAAATTTTTGCATCATGTCAATAAAATCGTGGAGTAGAAATTGCGCATTATGCTGTTAAAATCGTGGAGTAAAAGCTGTGTAGAAATTTGTTGTATAATTGGCAAGGAGCCAATATGATCGGAGATTAATAAAAAAAACCGTAGAGTTTAAACATTCAGGGATTAAACATTCAATAATGAATCAATCAAAATGCAAAGATACTCATTCACAAGGAAGGTGCAAAGATTAGAGATTAATGATAAGAGAAAAACGCAGAGATAAATAAGGGATAGATAGATGGGTGAAATTTATCCTTCACTTATTATCCATGCACAGGAAAACAGGGCATTTGCATCTATAAGTCTTTAAACACTGGAGTGATGACCGTCGATTTGGCTCCTGGACGACTGCTCAGGCACATACTAATAACTTAAAGGATAAGGGACAGAAGGTAAAAACACAAGTTTTCTTCGTATTAATCAATAAAAATAAACATAGAGAATTCATTGCAATCAGAGTTTGGGTTCACCATGGAAAATCAATTCAAATTACAATGAGAATAAGGATGGGTTGACTTTAAAATCTTTCATCATAAAACGCTGGGCTCATCAAGACAATTTGTTGAAGATAAAAATGAAATCTTTGGATAGTGTTACGCTAAATACAACATAAACTTTAACATAGCAGGAGTACATTACTGAAGGCGCAGAAAAAATAATTAAATACCATTCAATACAAATATACACATGCGTACTGTTTCCAAATGTGAAAGCTCCAAATCGTTTTCCTGCGCGCGCTTCATCCAACTCCCACTTGCCAACCGATGTGACCTCACCGGTACCTCGCAGTCAACTCTAGTGGTACTCTTCTTCCCCCTGAGCCCCCCAAGCTGAAAAGGGGCCACACACACAATACCAGAGAATGCTATCACCCAACTCACCTCGCAAGGTCGAGCTACCACTCATTACCCAAGATGGGTATCCCAACTTCCACAAGAGAAGTTCGGTCAAGATAAAATTTCAGCAGCGTAACTTTACACAAAAATATGAGATCCATACTCCTCCTCCATCCTTTTTATAGATTTTTCAAGTAAATAGTTTTCCAAATTCTCATTAAATTCCTTTTTCATTTAATTAATTTTGAAAAACCTCCCCCGTACACATGTCACCCGATCCCCTAGTTGCACCAGAAAATCAATTTTATTAATTAATTAATTATTCCTATTTCCCTCACCCACCAAGAGCATTCCTAAAAATGCTCCTCGGTGTCCCAATATTCCCTTACAATTCTTAAATGACTTACGCCTTACTTAATTACTAGATGAGTTAATAAATAGAAAGTCCCAAAGGCTAGATTCATTACTAAGTTAGACATTCAGTTCTTTCTTTAAGTTTCCCTTTTTCCTTAAGTTTCCTTTTTCTTTTAAGTTTCCCCCTTTTTCCTATTTAACTAAAAGTCAATTTAGCAAGTGTAGAAAACCCTCTTTTCTTTTTAACTAAAAATTAATTTAGCACATGTAGACAAAACCAACCATTTACCCTCTTTTCTTTTTAACTAAAAATTAAATTAGAAAAAGTTGATAAAACAACCATTAACCATTTTTATGAATTTAATCCTTCATTATAATTTTTACTTTAATAATTAGAGCTTGAATTTCTTTACCCCCTTCTTGGTATATGTCTAATTATTTTTGTTCAGAGGTTCTACTTAGACCTAGGTTTTAAATTCACTAGTTTGGGCGACATTTTTAAGGGAATTTTTTTTTTTAAATTTACTTAACACATCATTCATTTTAAGGCCGACTAGGTTTATTCACTTACCAGTTAAAATCACGACGTTCCCTTCAGGATGCACTATGTGCTCCAAGGGTGCCACTCGCTTCTTGACTGGATTTGGTAGATGTCAAGCCTCTGGAGTCAATACTCCTCTAGGTGATCTTGTGGGTGACTAAGGGCCTCTAAGGAACAAGTCCCCTGCCTTATTGTTCGCCCCTTAGAATCACCATGAGAGACTATCACAGTCTGCTCTCATGACATCGTGGGTCTTCTTGAACTAGGTAATTGTTAACCTACGGTTCGAGCCACGAGGGGAGTGCTAGTAGGTTGTGGAAGGGATGCTTCCACACCTCTCCCTCAATGTCTCTAGTTTTTTTGCGTGACCCCTCTACTCCATATGTGAGTCTGGTCAATAAGATATCGTCAGCCTACATCCATTAGCAAATCATGTCAGCAATAATAATCAATCATCATAACATATAATCATGTGTATATATGTCACATCTACAACATTCAAACCCAACATCCCACTCCCTGACTCAATCCAAAGTCCAAGGGGTTTCATATATGCCTCTGCTTCCTTGAGGTCTAAAGTCCTACACACTCAGGAGAACCCAGTCAATAGAACCTGTCTATGTAAATACAAGAAAATAACATATCATCAAATCCATAAGATCTCATAATCATAATCAAAACAACCAATAGATATAATAACCTGGATCACTTGCATGCAAGTGTCCTCAAAGAATAAGTTCACTCTATGCGTGCAAGAGCGGGATGTTACAAGTACCACCCACAGGATAGGAGGAGGTAGAGACTCCTTCTGAACATTCAATGGGCAGTGAAATTCCATTGTAGGTCGGAGCACCCAGGTACGTAACCCCTTCATTTGTTGACCTTGCATAGTGGCCAACAACACACTTAGTTGGAATGATCAGAGCATGAACTAATCAGCTAGGTAAAAGGCTCCAACAAACTGAGAACTCTGTAGAGTTCTCAAGGGAAGAAGCGATCCTTGTGCAAGCATGCAACAAACAAGAAAAAAAGGCAAATATCCAAGTCGAGAATAGACTAGAAAGAGTTCAGGAAAGGCTTGCTAAAGCCTGGATGAAAATTCGGAAGGTCACACCCCAACAGCCAGAAGCCAGTGATGCAGGAGAGTCAGAGCATAAGATTGAACTGCTCCAAGGAGCATGGTCACAATTGGCCATTCGCACCAAGAATATGGAAGTGCAGTTCTGAAAGGCCCAACAAGAATCAGAGAAGAAACCTCGAAAGTTGCAGGAGCAGATGGAAAAGATAGTTCTAGAAGGAAACAGTGCCTGAGAAGCACTACACAAGCGCACAACTCAATGCACAAAGATTTTCAGAGAAGTAAACGATTGGATGGGCATCATCGCTAGGAACAACCATAATTTGGAGGACGTATGCACTAGAATCCAGGTTTTGAATGAATAAGTTGTGGCTATGATGGATCTGATGGAGAAAAAATAGAAGTTTGATCATATTCAATAAGAGGACAATGAGTTGAATGCTCTATTTGAATTGCAATTTAGCTAAGAAGGAGTTGTGGGACTTTCGCCCTGTCATTTAGACAATTTATATGCAAATACATCAATTCGATGCAACAACAGATTCTGAATGGAAATCTTTGGTCGCATCCAAGCCCAAGGGATGTATTACAGATGTGACCCAACATTTCATCATCGAGGCCTCACTCCTTGCTAGGAAATGGTAGGATAAAGTTAGAATCTTTCAAGAAGTTAAGAAGCGGGCCTTAGAGTTGGTCCCATATTTGGGCCCTTCTTTTGAAGATACAGAAGAAGAGAAAGCGCAAGAAAAATAGAAAAGGAAAGAGGAAAAGGAGGACAAGGGAAAGCAACAGTTGCTCCCGGAAGCTGTGAAAGAGATGAGTACTTAACTTGAGGGCGAGTCAAGGTTTGTGGTCAGATACTATTGTGCCCTTCTTTTTTGAATGAGAAGTTGTGTAAGAAGGACTACTATCCCAATTTTTGTCTAGTACGAGTTGCGCAAGATAAAAAATAATTTGGACAATAGAGCAAGGAAAAGTAACAGAAATCAATTGCGAAAAGGACAGCGCGACGCCAACAAGGCAAGAGTAGTTGCAAGAGAACAAGAAAGCATGCAAGATCAAAGACAAAAGACATGACTTAGATTATATATAGGGAATAATATGATTGTAAAGGGGTTCTATCATGATTGAAAACAATTCTTCCCTTGTTGTTGATAGTAGTACTAGGTTGAGCTCGACTCCTGTAAATGTAATTTGTACACCATTTTGCTTAAATAGAGCTCCGTGACATGGGTCTAGAGCTAGGAGTCTATAACATAGAACTGCTTTGTATCTCTAAGGTTGTATCTGATAAATATATGATAGTATATGTCATGCCATTTCCAGTGATATGTGGAACGTCACATAACTCCTCACGGTTAGAGAGTTATTGCCATGTGAAGTTGGAGAACCCTCATGGGTTATATAGAAGCCTCTAGAAGGTCAAAAAAGTCAAATTATTCTAGAATCTTCTAGAAGAAGTTGACCAATCAAATTGGTTAGTCATGAGTTAAGTGGTTGCAACAAGAAAACAATTAAAAATAAATTAGTTTCAACTAGAATTGGAGAGTTTACTATTTGTGGATAAAGTGGTTAAGTGGACAAAGTTCGTTAAGTGGAAAAAGTGGGTAAGTGGACAAATTTGGTTAAGTGGACAAAGTGGCTAAGTGGACAAAGTTGGTTAAGTGGACAAAGTGGCTAAGTGGAAAAAGTGGTAAAGTGGACAAAGTGGTTAAGTGGATACTTCTAGAGGAAGCTATTTGGAGAGTATAAATAAGAGAGAAAGGGTCTCCCATTAGTATCAATTGAGCATATTGAATATATACAAGTGATTGCGGTAACCAAAGGATATATAAGATGAATTTCAGAGGGAAGGTGAAGTAAATAAGGCCAAAATTCAAGGGAGGATAAAGTATTTTGATGATGCTTTCTAAAGTATGTTATTTATAGGTCATCTCACCATTTCCGTAATAATTTTTTTTATAGAATGATTCAGATAGAAAAATATGGAGGCTGTTGAGGAAACATATCCAAGTAATTGTGATAAACATTTCATCTTGTGGGTCGTTGGATTATGAAATTGATGAGGGATTTTGGTTGAGGTATGTTGCTGAAGTTATTGGTACACATAGAGGTCGTATAACAGTGAAGTTCTAGAACATGGTTTGAGGTACAGAGTTATGGTATAGTGTTGGAGGTATATGTGATCAGATTAGATTGGTTAATGAGTATACAATGACATATTTTATAGAATAGGTTGTGACTGTGACATATTCAGTTTCTACATTTGACACTTATATTTCAGGGTGGTTGGATGGGGCAAGGATAGGTGGTTGTAGCCACCTTCCGGTTGTAGCCGAAGAACATAGGGGGTTGTAGCCTCCTTCTGGTTGTAGCCAGAGAATTGGGGACTTGGAGCTTCCCTCAGGTTATAGCTTGAAAATAGAGGGTTGGAGCCTCCTTCCAGTTGCATATGGAAAACAAAGGAAGTTGGTGCTTCCAATGAATGTAATTCTTCAAGACAAATAAGAAAAATCATTTTGTGGTTTTCTCTCGAATTGGGTTTCCACGTAAAAATATTGGTGTACTGTGTATGTGTATGATTGCTCATTTGTTCATTGTTTATTTACTCTGCAATTATTGGATGGTAATTTTATTTTGATCATAAATATAAATAACACTTGCATATTGTGGTTAAAATGTTAAAAAATATCTATTATTGATTCACCCCCCTCTCAGTAATCCAACAATTGGTATCAGAGTAGGTTCCTTCAAAAATCAGTGTAACCACTGAAAGGTAGATCATGGAGAGAAACATTATGTATAAAAATGGAATACCACCGTTTGATGGAAAAAAGTATGCATTCTTGAGCATAAGGATTAAAACATATGTACAGGCACAGGGATTTGAAGTTTGGCAATCAATTTTAGATGGATAAAAAGAACCAATAGTTCCACCAACAAATGAAAATGGAAAGAAACTTAGTCTAAATAATTCCAAATCCACAAATGCACTTTTGAATGGTCTTTGTGATTCAGTATATAACAAAGTTATACATTATAAATCCACTAAAGAGATTTGGGACAAACTTCAAAATATTTATGAAGGCGATTCAAAAGTCAAAGCAACAAAGCTTCAAACTTATAGAGGCCAATTCAAACAACTAAAGATGAAGGAAGATGAGAATATTGCATCTTACTTATTACGAGTTGATAAAATAGTGAATGCAATCATAGTATTGGGAGAAGAAATTGAAGAATCTATAATTGTTCAAAAGGTACTAATATCTCTTCCTATGAGATTTGATCCTAAGATATCGACACTATAAGAAAGAGCAGATCTAGAATCAATAAGCATGGATGAACTACATGGAATCTTCACAACCTATGAAATGAGAACTGAATAGGAAAATCCAGGTATAAAAGGAGAGCATTCAAAGAATCCAAAAGGTCAAACAAAAAGGGAAAGAAAAAAAAAAAAGAATATAGCAACAACAGTGACATATCGAAAGACGATGAAGAATTGACCAACTTTGTCAGAAGATTGAAAAAAAGAACCAGAGGGAAATATAAAGGTAATTTTCCATTGATTTGTTTTAATTGTGATGGTATTGGTCATTTTGATAACAAATGTTCTCATAAGAAAAATAAAATAAATGATGAAGATGAATCAAATAGAAAACAAACATATAAAGGAAAAAGAACCAAAAAGAAAGTCTTCAAGAAAAGTTTTTGCACCAAAGAAGACAACTCCTCATAAGATGAAGATGAAGTCAGTGAAAGTGAGACAGAAAGAGTTCTATTCATGGAAAAATAATATTCTAATAAAGAAGACACGGAATAAAAATATGAAGAGGCAGAAGTTCACTACCGAGAATAATTGTTGAGTGTTATAGAAGTTATAAAAAGAGAAAAGAAGAAAAACAAGAAGCTCCAAGTAGAACTAGACAAGAAAGATGACACTCAATAACTACATCAGATCATCATGGAATTGAAGGTTCAAATATAAGAAGATAAAATAATTGAAGAAGCACTCAAAGAACAATTAGAATAAAGAGACAAGATCATTGGAAATTTTGAAGCATAGATTGTCACATTGAGAAAGGATCTTCAAAAGAAAAATATGCAGAACAACTCGAAAGTTTTGGATGACATTATTAGGAGTCAAAGGCCTAATCATGAAAAATCCAGACTTGGATACAATTAGGCATAAAAGGGATCAATCTTCAAAACAACATATCAAGAAATATATCCAAATATCTATGCAGAAATAGTTAGAGGGGATAGGAAATTCTACAAGGAAGATCAAAGGGACACTCCTGCACCAAGAATAATTAGATTTCAGAATCAACGACAGGCATAAACAAACAGGCCTCAGGAAGAAGAAGGATTCATAAGAGTAACTCCTTTAAGAATATATTAAAATCCCAGGTATCAAACTATATTTTTTGGTTTATGTTATGCATGCAATAATTTTGGACATAAAGTTGTAAATTGCAGAGCTAATAGCAAGAAACATAAACATATTTGAAATTCATACAGAAAATGGTTATCCAATAAGGCTTAGTGAAACGAAGAGAATAAGCTACAATAGGTTTTTTATCATTAAGTACTGAAGTGGAATGCTACAAGCACAACAACTTTTGATACATGGCCAAATATTGTAGAATGACAATCCCTCCTAGAGAATCACAACAAAATAACAATAGTAACAGAAAGGGACCTTAGAATAGAACATGGATAAGACAGAAGAATCAATATAGCAATGAAGAATGCACACTCACTCTACAAGCTAAGCATAAGAAAGGTGGTTGGTATGTTGACAGTGGTTGTTCAAAACACATGACAAGTGATGAAGACATGTTTCTTACATTAAGAAAGGAATGAGATGGATAAATCTCTTTTTTAAATGACGACTCAACTAGAATCATTGGAAAATACATAGTCAGAATTGGAAACAAGAATACCAAGGCAGAAAATGTTCTATTAGTGGAAGATATGAAACATAATCTTCTAAGTGTAAGTCAAATTTGTGACCAAAGTCATAAGCTTACATTTGATTCACAAAAGTGAGAGATAAGAAAAGAAAGTTCAGGAAAATTGATTGCAATAGCTACAAGAACTTAAAGTAACATATATGTATTAAGTGAAATTGGAAATGAAAAGTGTTGTCTAGGAAAGGAAGATGAAAGTTGGCTATGGTACAGAAGAATGGGTCACATAAAATTCGATAACCTTGTTATAATCGACAAAAAGAAAGTAGCCAGAGAAATGCCCTAGATCACAAAACCAACCAACACATTATGAAAGCATTGTCAATGCAAAAACCAAACAAAGACCAGGTTCAAATCAAAGGAATACTCAATGATAAGACCACTGGAAATTGTGCACACTAATCTAGTTGGACCTATAAGTTTTAAACCTATGAAGTAAAGCAATGCATATAGATTCTTAAGCAAAATAGAATTTAATCAATGGCTCATTCACATAGTACACAGAGATTTATACCAGAAACCCTCAACTAGGAAAACCTTTCTTATATTCATTATATTAAATTTCACCATTCACTATACAATATATACAATTTTTTTAGGTATTCCGTAGATACCAAAACTGTAATCCCTAAAACTGGGATTATTTTTAGTAAACTGCTAGAAGTAGCAAAATCCGCTAAAAATAGCAAAAACTGCCCAAAAAAAAAATTTGAGGCGCTGCCCTGGGCTATGCCCAATTCCGAACGCTATGCGTAACCAGGGGGGGCATACCTGACCCCCCCTGGGACCCCCCTAGGAAAGTGTCTGGTGCACACGACACAAACATAGCACTAATACGAGGGATCGTCAGATGCAATTGTCATATCTGACGTGCCCACACACACACATGCAAAGAATATAACACATACCCAACACTCTCCCACTTGTTGTTTTCTTTTCATCCAAGGGTCCAAGGGATTATATAGTCAACAATCCAAGGAAGCAATGCCCATTTTTACTCTACACCAGGGGAAATTTTCTGTGCTCACAGACTTTGTCAATGAATCTTCAACATTCTTCAAAGTGTCAACCTTTTCCAGCAACACCTTCTTTTCCTCAACCATGTCTCTCACAAAGTGATACTGAACATCAATATGCTTTGTCTTCGAATGATAAGAGGGGTTCTTTTCCAAGAAGATTGCACTTTGATTGTCACAATCTAATCTCATTGCTTGTTGTACCAACCCAATACATGAACACAATCTTTGTAACCATATTGCTTCCTTGATTGCATGAGTGGCTGCCATCTATTTAGCTTCTATAGTTGAGAGTGCCACTACAACCTATCTTTTTCTCATCCAACCGATTGCTCCTCCAAATAGGTTAAACACATACCCACTTGTAGATCTCCTGTGATCCAGATCTCCAGCCTAGTCTGCATCAACAAGGCAATGTATGTCCACCACTCTATCCAATCCTGGTCTTCCTTGGTAGCACAGTCCATAACTGGTGGTGCCACAAAGATACCCGAAGACCATGTTTACTGTTGTCCAATGTTCCTTCCCTGGTTTTGACATATACTTGCTCAAAACTCCCACTACATGTGCAATGTCCAGTGTAGTACATACCATTGCATACATCAAACTGCCAACTGCACTGGCATACAGAACATGGGACATGTCCTCTTCTTCTTCCCATGTCTTGGGACACTGATCTGCATTTAACTTTACACCTATAGGAATAGGAACCTTGATTGGTTTACTTCCATGCATATTAAACCTCTGCAATATTGTCTCAACATATTTTCTCTGATTCAACCATATTTTCCTATTTGCATGATATCTTTTAATCTCCATTCCTAGAATGAAGTTAGTAGAACTGAGATCCTTCATGTCAAATTTGGAGGATAGCTGGTATTTCACCTCCTTGATAACATCCATGTTATTTCCTACCAACAACATGTCATCAACATGCAACACTACATAAATGAAGTGATTACCAACTTGCTTGGAATATACACAGTGATCAGCGCTGCTTCTTACAAATCCCAATCCAAGGATGTATGTGTCAAACTTTTGGTACCACATCCTAGGTGATTGATTCAGACCATATAGTGACTTCTTTAGCTTACAAACCAACTCTTTCTTTCCCTTCACTGCAAATCCTTCTGGTTGCTTCATGTAGATTTCTTCTTCCATGTCCCCATGTAGGAATGTTGTCTTCACATCCATCTGTTCCACTTCAAGATCAAAAGCACTAGAAATAGATAAAAGAAATCTAATAGAAGTTAACTTAGAAACAAGAGAGAAAATCTCACCAAAGTCAATTCCCTCTACCTGGGAATAACCTTTTTTGACTAACCGAGCTTTATATTTCTCCACTTTACCTTGTGCATTAAACTTCTTCTTGAACAACCATTTGCTACCAACTGATTTTCTTCCAGCTGGAAACTCAACTATATCCCATGCCTCATTATTATCCAAGGAATCCATTTCTTCAACCATGGCGTTCTTCCAGAGTTTACTATCCTCTGAATTCACTTCTTCCCTAACAGTTCTGGGATCATCATCAGTAATAGATAAAGCAAAATTGGAACGAAAATCAAGTGGACTATACCTTTCTGGTTTCCTTCTATATCTCACTGATCTCCTCAAAACTGGGGTATGAGGTTCTTCTTCTTCTTCTGCTTCCTCTTCTTCAGATGATTCAGATTTTGTATCATCCAACTCAAGCTCTATTTTCTCAGGTTTGTCTTGCATTAGTAGGAATTCTTGTTTGGACACATCTTTTACCTCTCTGAAAATAACATCTCGATTGTAAACAATTTTCTTGGTTTCTAGGTTCCAAAGATTATAACCTTTCACACCATATTTATAACAAATAAAGATACACTTTTCAGCCTTTTTATCCAGCTTACTTCTATTTTCCTTTGGAACATGTACATAAGCATCACAACCAAACACTCTAAGATGTTGAAGAGAGGGTTTCTTTCCAGACCATACCTCGTGTGGAATTTTATCATCCCAACGCTGATGAAGGTGATCGATTGACCAGGTAACATGTTGTACCCACTGACTCTGCCCATAATTCTTGTCCTAACCTGACACCACTGAGATTTCTCCTTTCTTTTTCCATCAGTGTCCTATTCATCCTTTCTACAACTCCATTCTGTTGAGGAGTGTATGGAGTAGTTTTTTGCCTTGCTATACCACACTTCTTACAGAATTCTTCGAATTCATTTCCGCAGAATTCTACACCATTATCTGTTCTCAATACCTTTATTTTCTTCTATGTCTGATTTTCTACCAGAGCCTTAAACTCTTTAAATTTATCAAATACCTCAGATTTCTTTCTAAGAAAATAAATCCATGTGTTCCTTGAAAAATCATCTATGAATGAAACATAATAAACAAATTTACCTAGGGATGGAACAAGAACAGGTCTAAACACATCACTGTGTATCAACTCTAAGATCCCCTTTGCTCTTGTAGCACTAGATGGGAATCTTACTCGATTATGTTTACCATATATGCAATGTTCACAAAAATCAAAATCCAGAGTGCAATTAGACATACCTCCAACCATGCCTTTACCGTGTAGTGTTCAAAGGCCCTTTTCTCCAATATGCCCCAGTCTTTGATGCCACATCATGGTCTTCTTTTCAGGGACGATATTGGTCTTGTCTTCTTTATTTGTCTACTCAAGGACAACAAAACTGTTACACCCATTAGTATAAGTGCTTCCCAACAACTTGTAGAGAGTTCCACACCGAACTCCCCTCATCAACACCATTTCTCCTCGTACCATCTTGCAAGTGTTCTTTCCAAATACAGTATCTAGTCCTGCATCATCCATCTTTCTTACAAATATTAGGCCCCTGGCTAGTTTTGGAATGGGCAAAACCCCAGGGAGATTTCTAATCCTTCTATCTTTTAGCAGCAACTTAACCCTTCCACGTCCCAAGATTTTTGTTGTCGAGTCATCTCCTAGGAATACATCACCACCATCATATTTTTCATATTCAGAGAACCACTCCCTATGAGGAGTCATATGGTATGACACACTTGAGTCGATCAACCATACATCACAGTCTTCATGTGTACTTGTATATGTCGAGTAAAAATCACCTCCTTCTTCAATGGAGGTTTTCACCTCTATGGAAGAGGTACTATCAGATCCCTTTGGTTTTTCAATCTTCTTAGACTTGCAATCTTTCTTATAATTCCCCGTTTTACCACACTTCCAACATTTACTCAAACATTTTCTTGGAGACTTAGATCTACTTGTAGATTTAGATGTCCACCCCGAAGGCTTACCAGGGTTCCTGTCTTGGGTACACCCTCTTACAAATAAAGCAGCTGTGTTGTGACCATCCATGCTTTTTCGCCTCATCTCTTCAGATAACAAGGATGAAACTACATCCTCATACTTCAATGTAGATTGAGTGGTACTACCAATTGCTACAACTAGATTATCCCAAGAGTCTGGCAAAGAACATAATAAAGTAATACA